>BSBK01000901.1:85000-215000 GCA_027943335.1 Chamaecyparis obtusa
GCTTTGACCTCTTGCAAAGCTCTAATACATCTTATAGAATCTTCACACACTTTTTATTTTCTTATCACAACTCTATTTCAACATCCATGTTAATTACAATGGGCACATCTCATATTAATATGCACATACAAAATAAACAACTAGGTCGGCCCTTAGACCTATTACATACAAAGCTTCCAAATGAATTGGCTCAAGCATGTTTAAAAAAAAAACATATACATATGTTGGAAACCTAATTACATTAGGTGCATAACCTTTACATCATTAGATTATAACCACAACTCAAAATGCTAATAGTCGGCTGCTTACTTTTTTCTTCACTGGTACACACTAGCTATGCAACTTCAACTGCTTGTATCTTTCTCATACTTGCATATCTGATCATGCGCTCATAGACTAAGCATGAATATAGTCTAACTAACCTAACTTCTAGAGCACACACCATAACTTGGTCGTATACACGTGTGCTGATGCTCTGAGCTGCAGGAACTCTATACACTAGCCAGTCTTCAATACTTAATTGATTTATGATCTTCTCATCAAGTGCACTGACTCCAAACTGCTATATGACTTTTTTTCCATAATGAAAACACTATATTAAGTCATATACATTAGTATAGCCAACTTGCCAACAATATCCCCCTTTTTCATTGATGGCAACAAAGGAATATGGCCAAGTTGCTAACTGTCCTTAATGCACAAAATTTTTTGTCATCTATACATACACTTATATCTCTCTATACATATTATGATCCATATTCTATACACAACTTCCCCTTTAACATTAATGATAAAGGTATTTAAAATACTATATCTATACATACTTACTAAGTGAAAACATCCAGATATGCTATCTTTAGGTTCTGGATCTCCTTCTTCCAAAATGTGATCAAAGAGTTTACTATTTGGAGATGGGTGCATAGTGCATACTATAGCTTCTCCATCTTCTTCAAGTTAGTGTTAGGACCATGATCATATGTTACCATTTTGGAATCTATGTCCTTGATGTTCTGATTGAGTATATCTAATGAAGGCGCAGGAGCATTCCTAAGCTGTGTTTGCCTTGCCCTGATCTTTGACACTTCTTTTTCTTCCTGCTCAATCTTTTCTATTTGTACTTGGTATACATTATTACACATGTTTACATCTATGGATGTGTCTTTCATTGAACCCTTGACTTGCTCAATCATAGCTTTTGCCTCTTTTATTTTCTTGAAATGGGCATCAATAAGCTTATCCTGATCCATACATTAAAAAATGATTCTTCTTCCTTGAATTGCAAATTCTTTTAAGGATGCTTGACCAGTCTTGAGTGAGCTTAGGTCAAGTGCAAAGTTTCTCATTAATTCACTCAACCTTTTCTTTAGGTACTTTTCTTCTGTAACTAGGGATGCAGATTCTTCAAGGCTTGAGAAATTACTTTTGAAATGTGAGATGACTGTACTTACATCATCAACAGAGTGTATCTTTGACACTTTCTTGTCCTCTGGCAACAAATTGTTCAGAATGTTTACTAATTCTACTAGGAGGGGATTCCTCATTACTTGTTTTTTTTTGGCCTTTTCCATGGCTACGACACTGAATTTTATCAGATCTTCTTCCCCCCAAGAGTCCAAAATGGTTGTGTCCAGTGTCAAACTTGACAACAATGTAGAGGGTGATGGATTGATGAGAGTGTTTTCCATTACTTCTTATTTTACCTTGACTATTTAAACTGATGGTTCATTGCTCTCTTTTTCTATTTCTTTCTTTTCTTCTTCTTTTTCTATTGTTTCTTTTTCTTTCTCATCTATTATATCTTCAATCAATACTTCTTCTTGATGAGTGGGAGGTGTGTTGCTACATAACATTTTAACTTCTTGTGTGATCATAAAATCTTCCTCAAACTTATCTAAGTCATTGTTTGTGGCCGCCATTGCAATCTCTACATTGTCAATGAAGATTGTATCATCTTTTTGTGTATCTATCATGGTCGCAGACTTTACTACCTCTATAGGTGTTACCACTATAGGTGCTGAATCCTGAGGACCTGTAAATGGTATATTGGTGGTCTCAGCTACTTTCTCTTGCTCACTAGGTTCTTGACTGATGGGCACAGATGGAGGTTTCATGTGTTTCTCTAATAATACCTTCTCAAAGGCCTTCTCTATTTCCTTTGTTATCAGCTCATAGTCTTTGTTCATAATGTGTAGTGTTCTCATCTTTTTCCTTAAGTGCAGCTTCACCAAATTCAATATCAGTGTCTTTTCTTCAACAGAACATATTGGAAGATTGGAATCCAATGTTTATTCCCTGATTCTGAAGTCTTCTTTAGTGGCTTGTCTCTTCAAGGTATCCATGATCTCCCATACCTTATCTGGGATATTTGTCTTCAATTCAAGAACTATCTTCTTGAATTTTAACATGTGTTTGATCAGCATCTCATGATTCTCTGACTTATCAATTTCATGATATTTTTCATAAAACTTGGCTATCTGATCTAGCCTTCCTTATTCTACTACTCTAGTCCTTAACACTTGAAGACTAGGTAGGAATCCTACTTCCGGAGGTGGTGCACATTTTTCAATTTGCTTCTTGTGGCTCTAGCTACAGGGTGACTTGTGGTGGTTTTTTTTCTCCTCTTGGGCATCTTAGGAGATGCATCTATGGACTCAACATCAATTGTAATAGTGGGTGTAGGACTAATATCATCAATTTTACCCTATTTATCCTTTAGATCATTAGTCTTCTCAATCTTTACCATTTTCATCTTGAGATCATCAGACTTAGCTTCCACTGTGGATGTGTTCTCAATTTCCAAAGCAATCTTTTCTTCCCTTGCTTTGTCTAGGTCTTCTTGTGTTACACCATGAATTCTAAGTATCTCAGATGTAATCTTAGAGGCTTTCCTCTTAGTTGCTGTGCTGTTCAGAACTGCATCAATTTCCCTTATCTTTTCCTCATAAGTACCCCACCTAGGTTCATTAAGGTCCTTAGGTGCTGAAAGTAATACTTGTGCATAAGATTCCAAGATTGGTTCTTCAACTTCATATCCAAGTGGATGGATCCACTTTGTTCTTGGTTCAACTACCTCCATGCATGTTGTGTCTGTTTCAACCATAAAGCAGATAGTATCCTTATATTTTTCAACAATATTTTTTGGAATTTTGTACCTCATTTGCATCTTGGACCCGAAGGTCTTCAACTCCAATGTTATGTAGTCTCTCAATGTGCTCTTAGTGGATGCCTTGTTAGATATCTATGGCATGGTTGGAATGGACTTGTCCAAATACAAATCTGATACTTTCCCAACTATATGAAGGTACATGTAAATGATCAAAGATCCAAACCTAAATATTTTGGTCTTATCATGCTTGATTGCCTTGATGTTATCAATCAACTATGTGTGTAAGATCTCACACAGATTGAACTCTCCATCTTCCTTCACACGTCTAATAGCTACTAGAATTGTTCCCATAAACACACTATTCACCCTGCTAGTGTGATGAAACCTATATCCAAGTATCATGGAGATCAATTTTATGTTAGCTTGCTTAATAGGCTCAATTGTCATCTTGCACCTATCACTCCTTGACTTACATGTTTTCTCAACAATTTTTCTGACATCCTTGCCCATAGGAAGGACAATGCCAGTCTTAGATAGGCCTATCATCTCATATATTAGGTCAATAGTGATTCTTATTGGCACATCACCTATCCAAAATAGGTCATCATAAATTCTACTTAGAATTATTTTAATCCATTCTGTCTCATAGAACTCATATGCCATATTATACTCCACTATAGGGTGATCATTCCACTTTGCATATTCATCTAAGAAGGTTTTGTCTAGTTTTAGCATGGTTTCCATGTGCACCCTTAGTCTATCCAATCCTACTAGTTCCTTCTTGCAGTAAATGTATGCCCTAATGTCTTCGACATGCATAACGCCCATAGGTGTGTGGGAGAATTCTCCCTCTACGTCATCTAGGGTAGACTTAAATGGATGCTTCTTAAAAACATATCTTTTCTTTTCTACAACATCAAATACTATGGGAGTGGCCATCACTTACTTGATTTATCACTTTCCAAATGTTCTCTGAGATAATCTGAAGACTTCTGAATCAGCACAACAAACTAGGGTTTCTGAAAATGATTAAAAGAACTGCTAATTACTGATAGATCAATCTAAAAGTCTTCACAATAACTTCTAAAGCTCTTTCTACTCTCCAATCACTTTGAGTTCAAATGAAATGAGTAATCAAAAAGCTTTTTGTGTACTTAAAGTGGAAATTTCACCATTAATGCTTGCCATGTAAACTAGGTTGTCACTTAGAAGTTTCTATCTTCCATTCTGCAAAGAATCAACTAGTGTGCTCTTACACGAAGGTTTCTCTAGTCTCCAAAAGCTTAAGTCCAAAGGCACATTCTCTGAGAGTGAGTATACCAGCCATGAAGGGGTCTAGAGCTAAATTAGCTCCCCCTATGATGCTGAGGGCCATTCATCCAGATGTAGATGGTGTATCCACTATGGATGCATCCAATAAATATTCATCAACCTTGTCCTTCTTTGTTTTTGACCAAATCAAGCTCACATCCTTTGAAGCTTTCACAAAATTGACTTCTCCTTCGGGATCCAAAACTGGTTCTTTAGGCTTTTTAAGGCTTTCCTGACCTTGCATCCTTGATCTACAAAACTTTGAGATATGTCCAGCCTTGTTATAGGAGTGACAAATGATTGGAGGCCTTATATTCCTTGGTGCATTGACATGGGTCACCATCCTACATTATTTAGCCGAGTGACCATTATAGTTACATATCTGACATGTAACATTTTGAGAGCTTCTTACATTTGATTGATTCTAATTTATTTGATTATGATTCCTATTCTTTTGGCTTGTCTTGTAATTCATAGCTCTATGACCAAATTTATTACATGAGTAACAGTAACCATTGAAAGATCTTACCTCTGTACAGTTCCTTGCTATGTGTCCATGCTTGTTACATGCATAACAAGTGTGGTGTATAGGCTTGAGCTCATTCTTAGGTGGTTCAGTATGATCCTTGGTCTGAATTATAGTCTCTTTAGCATTTGAGGTGCCTTTTGGTTCTTTCATTCTTTCTCACATGTTAACAATCTGATTCTGTGCTTCATTGTATCCAATGTAGCTAGTATCTCCTTTAGCTCTTCTTGCATATAATTGAGATTCTATTATATCAGAACTGGTGTGTAATTTATCAATGTGATTCTTAGCCTCTTTCAATTCAGATTCCAAGCTTTCCTTATTTCTTAGTTCTAAGATTTCCATGTTTTCTTGCCTCAATTCTTCATTTAGTTTAAGGTTCTCTTTGACCTGTTCATCATAGATTTCCTAATTGTTAGTCATCTTATCATCAAATTCTTCAAGTTGTTCTTTTAAGGATTTATTTTCTTCAGTCAACTTCTTGACTATTGTCCCTAGATCACTAGTAGAGAATTCTTTAAAATCTTTCCTTAGCCTTTTGATGACTAATTGAGCATCACTAAGTTTTTCCCTTAGTTCTTCAGTTTCTCTTTCAGATTTGTCCAAGTCTTCAAGAGCAGCTTCCAAATTTCTTTTCAGATGTTTCATTTCTACTTTTCCCATGATCTCCTCAAGTGGTTAATCTTCTTTGTTGAGGACTAGAACTCTGATACCAATTGTTAGGAATGGGAACACAGAGAGGGGGGGGGTGAATCAATGTTCACTATATTTTATCTTTTCACTTTAACCTTTAAATTGAACTTAAATTCTTAAGTACTGAAATGAACATCCATATAAACATGAAACATGAAACCAACACATAACACCAATATGGTTACAGGGAAACCCAAATAGGTAAAAACCCCGGTAGGAATCGACACCCACTAATATTTTGTACTAGTGTTTAGTGATCCTTGTTAGAAGATCCTTAACCCTATTAGGAGTTTCTTTACAATGTATTAAGTATAGTAGACCTTGTTAAGGGTTGGACCCTAGTAGGAGTCTTTTACAATAGTCCCTATTAAGGGAGTGGACGAACTATCCTAGAGCTCACTGCTCAAGTGGTGAAGGCTACAACCTTCTGATCTCAGATACACACTATATCTATTGGATGAACTATTACTATGACAGTGGTTGTCAGATCAGTTCCTTTGATGCGCTGATGCTTTGACCTCTTTCAAAGCTCTAATATATCTTATAGACTCTTCACACACTTCTTCTTTTCTTATCACAACTTCATTTCAACTCCATGTTAATTATAACAGGCACATCTCATATTAATATGTGCATACAAAATAAACAACTAGGTCGGCCCTTAGACCTATTACATACAACACTTCCAAATGAATTGGCTCAAGCATGTTTACAAACAAACATATACATATGTTGGTAACCTAATTACAATAGGTGCATAAAATTTACATCATTAGATTATATCTACAACTTAAAATGCTAACAGTCAGCTGCTTACTCTGTTCTTCACTGGTACACACTGGCTATGCAACTTCAACTGCTTGTATCTTTCTCATACTTGCATATCTGATCATACGCTCATAGACTAAGCATGAATATAGTATAACTAATTTAACTTCTAGGGTGCACACCATAACTCGGTCATACGCATGTACCCTAATGCTCTGAGCTATAGGAACTCTGTATACTATCTAGTCTTCAACACTTAACTGATTTCTGATCTTCTCATCAAGTGCGCTGACTCCAAACTGCTATATGACTTTGTTTCCATAATGAAAACACTATATTAAGTCATATACATCAATATAGCCAACTTGCCAACATATAGGTCACATGAACAAATATTGCAACTTGATTAGAATGATAATATTGACTTTGGAGCTCTGAATGAGTGGAAAACATATAGTTAGATCCGCAAAATCTACAACTAAAAGAATACAACTAGGTGGGAAATAATTTTTGGAATCACAAAACTATTTATCTTTCCATCGTGCACCATGACAATGTTGGATATGTGGATAAACCGTAGATCAAAATTTGTCGATGAACTAAAGGTATGGTAATTCACTCTCCTTCAATGCAATTTTTTTTTATTCTTGTTGTGTCTTCGTTTGGTATCTCTCATATTCAAATCTCTTCCACTTTACTAGTGTTGTAACATCAATATTATCAAATTTTAAAGAAATTTTTTGTAAATTTCCATAATTATTGCATTCATTTTTAATACACTAGACATTGAATTCATCTGAGTCTTCTGATTTATCTCATAAAATGGACTTTACAAATTCTATTGTACTTCCAGGAACCATATCTAGATTAACTAGTTCCATAACCTTTTTATATGATTGCAAGTATAAGTAAAACTCAACATGATTTTGACAACGAACATGTTTCACAAACCTTATTTATGCATGCGAAGTAAGGGTGCAACATCTCAAACATTCTCTAACCTATTTTCACATCTAAAAATTCTTTTTTGAATGCTTCAAAAAATTCACTTTGTGTAGTATTGATAAAATGTTTTGGATGTGAAATATTCATACCAATATATTGATCTATCATCTGTATAGTGTCCATTCTATTGGAAGAAACATGAGAGTGGTTGGTCCAAAATTCAATGACCCATCTTCTTACATCTTCAGAAATTATTTCTTTATGAGGAACTCTAAAAATCTATACCCAATTATTTTCAATGTCCATATCAAACATATTTATCTTCTTAATATATCTGTGAATAGTTCTTCGAGATACCTTGAGTAAATTAGAAATTTCTCAAACTTAATTTCTACGTGTCAATCTCTTATTAGAAATCATAGTCATCAATTCTCTTCTAGCAACATTTGAATAAAATCCTCCATGATCTTCCCTATTAAAAACATTCAATGCATCCTGCAAATTTTTAATTATTGTTTCTTTTACTTGGCCTCCTACAATTTTCCTATTATCAATACCCAACAACTCCAAAACTAGAGTCATTTCTCCATTCTTGAATATATTTGCAAATAATTATTCTTTTCCCACCAAATATTTATCCTCAAAATATTCCTTCCACATGTTTTTGAGATGCAATTTAATAGTGCTTTCAGGTATCAGATACTTCGATGCAATTTGACTGATAAGTTATTCCTCATTCATCTCCATCAAATTTTGCATTGTATGATAAATATGTATACCTTGACTGCTACCAATATCCTCCCCTAGTTGAGATGCACCTTCTTCAACATCGATAGGTTCTTCTTCAACATCGATAGATTTCTCTTCGACAAGTTTCGTATGACCTTTCATTTGGGCATCCCCTTTACGATCATATTTCCTTGTTCTAGTCCTTTTATTTCCCATTTCTCAAATATATAAGCAAGAAATTAGTTTTTTATTTAATCCTTCTTGATTGAAAAACTTATCTTCAAACTCCTCCAGAAACAAAATGCCTTTGTAGCTTCCTTGAAAAAAATGCCTCCTAGCTTCAAAAACCCTTATATTCTAAAATAAGAAATGAAATTTGCAATTGATATATTTTATTTAAAAAAAACAACACACACACACACACACACACACACAGATATATATATATATATACATATACATATATATATATATATATATATATATATATACATATATATATATATATATACATATACATATATATATATACATATATATATATATATACATATATATATATATATATACATATATATATATATATATATATATATATATATATATACATATTTATGTATATATATATATATATATATATACATACACACACACACGTATATATATATATGTGTGTGTGTGTGTGTGTGTGTACACACACGTGTATATATATACACACACACACACACACACACACACACACACACACATATATATATGTTGGATATTGCTAATGAATGGGGTATTGATTGAGACATTTTATCTATTTAATCACTACATTATTGAATGGACACTCATACTGTTGTCATATATGTTTTGTCACTAATGTCAACATATATTTATGTGAGGATAACATGTTGGTTATCAAAGTGTACAGACACTGTACGGATGTTTCAGATGCTACGAAGATAGATGAGAGTTTAGGAGGATGTTGTGATCTTATATCCAAGATCGCATCATGTAATGTTGCATATTGGATAAGTTACAGATGTTTTGGTGAAGTCTGGTCACTGGACTGTAATAGTGAGAAATGCCAAAGTTAGTCTCTATGATTCTGGTATATGTTCAAGATGATATGGATTCAAGGTATGTGAGATTGAGGGACCATAGACAAGGTAATGATGGATGTTCACCAATCAGCGCAAGGTACAAAACACTTGGTGACATTAGTTGTGGTGTGTGTTTTGGAGGTGACTTATTTGGAAGCCAACTTGGGAGATGTAGCATGTGTTATGTTTGGCAGACATAAATTAAGGATGTTCATCCTTAATTGTTGAAATGTAATCATTGTATGCTCGTTCTAGATAGCGTGTGTATCTTAGCAAAGGTTTATGTAATTTTTTGTAATTAGGAAAGCCTCATGGGTAGATCTGTTAATGAGAATTGTAATAAGGTATAAATAAAAGGTCTTTTCTTTGGAAAAGAGAGGGATGAGTGGAAGATGATATAGAGAGGTTGTGAAAGCTATGAGCTTGTGTCTATTGTATGTAGAGTAGAGGTTTGTTGGTGGAATTCATTGGAACTGATCAAGAAAAGATAGTTGATGCCGAATAGTTAAAAAAGATTGTGTATTTCTTCATATAAACTTGTGTTGCAAATAGTGAGTTCTGAAGGTGGACTTAACCTTCTTTGGGTAGTGAGCCTTGGGGAGTGAGCCCTCCCTTTTGTTCTTGACTCCTAACAGGGTCTATCCTCTAAAAATGACTATGTACTATAATGTTTCAATAAGCTCCTAACAGGGCTATATCTTCTAACAAGGATAACTATACTCTCAGTACATCATTTGTGGGTGCTAATTCCCACTGGAGTTTTTACCTTTAACAGGGTTTCCCTGAGACCAAAATATTGTGTTATTGTTGTGGGATTCATTGTGTTCATTGGATCTAATATTGCTACTCTTAAAGTTTAAAGTTTAATAATCTGCCATACAATTGATTCACCCTTCCTCTTAGTTGTATTATTGACTATTATTCCTAACGATTGGTATCAGAGCAAGGGGTCCTTAGAGAGAAAGCTTAATAGCTTGAGGTGATTTTGGAGATGGCATACTATAGGAAGGATAGTCTAAAATTTGATCCTAAAAACTTTGACAATTGGAAGAACAAAATGCCAACTCACCTTTTTTTTTTTGGGATTGACTATTGGTTGATTACAAGGAACAAGGTGGCTATAAAAAATAAAGATGAATTGACAATAGCTATTGAGGATGAAAAGAAGATATTTCCACTTAACATGATTGCAAGAGAAGCATTGATCAACGCACTCTTTGAACGAGAGTTTATTGAAGTTAAAGACTTGGATTTGGCATACTTGATTTGGGAGAGATTAGAAGCACTATATGAGGGAGACAAGTATACCAAACAAGAAAAGTTATAAAACTGGAAGACAAAGATGGAGAAGCTGCAAATGAATGAGGATGAAAGCATTAGGGCTTATGGTCAAAGGGTTACAAAAGCTGTAGTTGGAATTAGAAAATGCGAAGGCACTTATGATGAAGACAAAGTTATTGCAAAGATCCTTAGATCTTTGACACCTGCTTACAAGTTCAAGACTATGTCTATTCAAGAAACTATACCTCTGATGCCGAACTTTAACATAGAGATGTTAATTGCAAAGCTAACTACTTTTGAAGATGCAGAATTAGGAGAGGCTGTACCTAAAGTTGAATCAACATTTAAGGCATCTACACACAATAAATTATTTGCACTTCCGAGCACCAACAAAGAAGACCTAAAAGAAGAGCTTGGTGAGTATGTTGATGAATGGGAACAAATAATGGCAGAAGAAAGAAAGATGGATGAAATTGTTGCACTAATTTCTAGAAGAGAAAAAAGATGCAAGGGAAAGTTTTAAGACAAGTTACCCTTGAAATTTTTTTCATGCAATAAGGTAGGTCATTTTTCTTCTAGATGTCCTACAAGAGTTCCTAAGTACAAACCAAATTTTGACAAGATTAAAAGGGAGAAAGAATGTTATTATGCTAGTGAAGGCATTTCTGTTGATGATGATTTAGATTATGAAGAGATCAAATTTGTTGCTATTAGAGATGAGCCAGTGCACAAGGAAAAAGCTTTAGTATCTCATGTTGACAAGAAAACTGAATGGATAATAGATAGTGTTTGTTATCATCATATGACTGGTGATAAGAACAATTTTGTTAAATTAGTAAAGTATGATGGTGGTGTTGTGAGGTTTGGGGACAATCTTCCTAAATCTATTATAGGATCTATTACTCTGGATGGAAAGACTAATACTGATAATGTACTGCTTGTTGAAGGATTGAAACATAACTTGTTGAGTGTTGGATAGTTAATAGATAAAGAGTTTCAATTAATTTTTTTTAATGGAAAATGTTTTATTAGAAGTAAGGAAGGTAAGCTGATTACAACTGGTACTAAATCTAGAGGTAATGTATTTGAATGAAATACATCTGGAGCCTCTTGTTTTATTGAAAAATTTGATGACAGTTGGTTATGGCATAGGGGATTTTTTCATGTTAATTTTGATAACATTGTAAAGGAAAGTATGACTAATGTAGTGAGAGATCTACCGAAGATTGTGAAACCATCTAACACTATTTGAAAAGAGTGTGTCACGGGAAAGCATACTAGAAGTAGTTACAAAAGAAAACATACACATCAAAAGAGAAGTTGGAGCTAGTTCACATAGACCTATGTGGACCTACAAGGACAAAATCATACTATGGTGAAAGATATTTCATACTCTTTGTTGATGAATTTTCTAGAATGATGTGGGTCACTTATTTGAAGGAAAAATCAGAAGCATTTGATAAATTCAAGTTGTTCAAAGAAAAAGTAGAGAATGAAGTAGGTTTAAAGATTAAGTGTCTAAGGTCAGATAGAGGTGGATAATTTACTTTAGACTTATTCAATTCATACTTCAAAGATCATGGAATAAAGAGACAAACATTTTCTCCTAGGACTCCATAATATAATGTGATAGCAGAGCGAAGGAACATGACTATACTTGATGCTGCTAGGACAATGTTGCTTGAAGGAAATGTATCTCATGTACATTGGAGAGAGGTTGTTGGAAAAACAGTGCATACATTGAACATAATTCAAATTAGAGAAGGTACAAGTAAGACTCCTTATGAATTATGGTTTGATCATACTCCTACTGTAAAATATTTCAAAATATTTAGTAGTAAGTGTTATATCAAGAGAGATGATGAGATAGGAAAGTTTGATGCTAGAAGTGATGAAGGAATTTTTCTTGGTTACTCTGTTAAGAGAAAGGCTTAAAAATGTTTCAATCTGAGATTGAGGAAGATGATTGAAATTAAAAATGTAAGAATAGATGATAAGTTTCAGATACAAGAAAGAATGTATGACAATAATTAGATTTCAGAGATCAAAGAAGCTACTACTGCTGCAAAAGGAGAAGAAATTATTGAGGCAGAAAGTGAAAAAGAGGCTTGTGATGTTGGCACAAGTGAGGCTACTGAGGTTTCTAAAACACCAAGGTATGTAAAGAATAACCATCTTGAAAATCAAATTATTGGCAATACCGATCAAGGAGTACTAACTAGATCACAAGTTAGAGAAGAAATTTGTTTGATTTCTCAAGTTGAACCAAAAACTATAGATGAAGCATGTAGAGAAGAATCTTGGTTAAATGCTACGAAGGAAGAGTTAAATCAGATAAAGAAGAATGACACTTGGGAATTGGTTCCTAGGCCTAAAAACAAAAATGTAATAGGAACAAAATGGGTTTTTAGAAAAAAAATGAATGAAGAAGGAACTGTTGTAAAGGATATTCACAGCAAGAAGGCATATACTTTGAAGAAACATTTTCTCTTGTTGCTAGAATAGAGGCAATAAGATTGTTCTTGGCTTATGCTGCACATAATAAATTCAAGGTGTGTCAAATGCATGTGAAATCTTCATTTCTGAATGGGGATCTTGATGAAGTATACATAGAACAACCTGATGGATTTTCTCTATGCGAAGATAGAGACATGGTGTGCAAGTTGAAGCAAGCTCCTAGGGCTTGGCATGCAAGGTTAGACAAGTACCTACTTCAGCTTGGATTCAGAAAAAGTAATGTGGACAGTAATTTGTATTTAAGAACCAGTGAAGATGGAATCTTGATAATAGAAGGGTGAACCCATAATAGTGGGTTACATTTTTTTCCCTGAACGGACACTTAACTCTATATTTTTAAAAAAACTTTCAGATTTAGATGCATATTGTCGTTAAACCGTTTGAAATTAGAAGATGAAGTAAATTAGAGTCTTTTAGGATTTTTTGTCTATATTCTAAATATATTTTTTATATTTAGTTTTGAATTGATTTGAATGGTTTCTTTCTTTCTCCCACGAAAACTAGTATGTTGTTGAAAACAATATTTTCAAAGAGTTACATTGTTTTCATAGAGCATAACTTTTTTTCTAAAATAGATATAAATGTTCTCCTTTCAAATTTAGTTTTGTAACATCCATATGGAGGGCATGCAATTAGTTTTTTGACATTATCAATATTATTTCATATTTTATTAATGTTTGAAGTTGACTAAACCATAATTTTGACATACCTTGACTACATAGCTTATAACTTGTCGTGTTTTTATCCAATTTTTAAATTTTTTTTTTTATAGAAGGAGAACTTCAATACCTAGGGTATAGATATTTTTTAGAATTTTTTTTCTCTCATTTACTATTTTTCCATAAGCATCAAACATAGAGGTAGACATACAATGAAATTTCTATGTTTAGTAAATCTAAAAATACAAAGTCATAATAAACTTAATATGTATTAACATTATAATCATTGGAAATATTTTTCTCAGTAGTACCTTACTACATAGATAGGTTTGTCAAATGGATTCATTTGATTTGCCAAAAGATAAAGTCAAAGTGATTTTTTGTCAGCATTTTAATAGGTGCGAAGGAGACTCCATTGTAGGTATGAATGAGGAGTCTAGATGTTATATCAATGTTTTTTTATCTAAGAGGCTTTGAGCTAACCATTTTTAATCAATTCCTTGAAATGGAACATCTCAAGGCTTAAATCATCATATTTTATTAAAAATGTGTTATTTCAACAAAAATCAACATATCTAAAAATGTGTAACCCACTATTGTGGGATCAACTAGAAGTCTTTGTTGATGATATTATCTTTGGAGGTAACGATGATCTATGTAAGAAATTTTCTAAGGAAATGGAAAGTGAATTTGAGATGTCCATGATAGGTGAAATGAAATTCTTTCTTGGATTGCAAATAACTCAGAATGAGAATGGTATCTTTATTTCTTAGACTTAGTATCTCAAAGAAATGCTAAAGAAGTTTGGAATGGAAGACTGTAAACTAGTAGGAACACCCATGGTGACTAGTAATAAGATAACAATTGATGATGAATGAAAGAATGTTTTTCAGAACTTATATAGATCAATGGTTGGAGGATTACAATATATGACCCACACTAGACTAGATATTGCTAATGTTGTTGGAATTGTGGCTAGATATTAGGCAGAACCCAAAGAAACACACCTAGCTACTGTAAAAAGGATATTGAGATATCTAAAAGGAACCATATACTATGGCTTATGGTATGACAGAAATGATAGCTTTGAACTTCATGCTTATATAGATGCTAATTGGGCAAGACATATTTATGATAGAAAAAGTACTAGTGGTGGTGCATTTTTCCTTGGGAAAAAGTTGGTTTCTTGGCTAAGTAAGAAAAAAGATTGTATAGAACAATCTACTATTGAATCAGAGTATATTGCTTCTGCCATAAATTTCACTTAGATTGTTTGCATGAAACAAATGTTGATAGACATTGGAATAACTTTTGATGAGCCTGTGGTTATCCATTGTGATAACACCAGTATAGTGAATATGTCAAATAATCTGGTGATGCACTCTAAAACTAAACATATTTCTATCAAGTATCACTTCTGGAGAGACAAGGTGGCAGAGAAGGAAATAAAATTAGAATATATTAGTACAAAAGAGAAGATTGCAAACATCTTCACAAAGCCACTACCGAAAGATACCTTTGAATATCTCAGAGGTATGTTGGGGGTTCAGGCCCCTCCTAGTTAGAATGAAAAGATGCAGAGATCCATCAGTCTAGGGGTTTTTAGAGCCTTATCATAATCTGGACTGGATGCAGGGATCTACTTCTCAGGGGGAGTGATCATGGAAGAATATGTTGGAAAGTAGTTGATGAATCATGGAACACTTTTCCATTGTTGTCAAAGGGGGAGTGTTGCTATGAGAAAATCCCTACTGTATGGGGAGATTGTTTGATTGAAGAACTAGTTGCAGAACTTTGGATTGATATAACCTTGGGATGATAGATTTTCCCATATGTTGACATCGATGCCAAAGGGGGAGATTGTTGGATATTTCTAATGCATGGGGTGGTGATTGAGACATTTAATAGTATTAATCACTACATTACTAAATGGGCACTCATACTATTGTCATCTATGTTTTGTCACTGATGTCAACATATGTTTCTTTGAGGATAACAAACTGGTTATCATAGTGTGCAGACACTATATGAATGTTTCACATACTGCTAAGACATATGAGAGTTTAGGAGGATGTTGTGATCTTATATCCAAGATTACATCATGTAACATTTCATAACGGATAAGTTACAAATGTTTTGGTGAAGACTAGTCACTGGACTGTAATAGTGGGAAATGCTAGAGTTAGCCTCTGTGATTCTGGTATATCTTCCAAATGATAGGTATTCAAGGTATGCGAGCTTGAGGGATGACATACAAGGTACTGAATGATGTTCAATGGTTAGCGCAAGGTACAGAATGCTTGGTGACATCAACTATGGCGTGTGTTTTGGAGGTGACTTATTTGGAAGCCGACTTGGGAGAAGTAGCGTGTGTTATGCTTGGAAAACATAAATTAAGGATGTTGGTCCTTAATTGTTGAAATGTAATCATTGTATACTTGTTCTAGATACTGTGTGTATCTTAGCAAGGGTTTATGTAATTGTTTGTAATTAGGAAAGCCTCATGGCTTTACCTATTAATGAGAATTGTAATAAGGTATAAATAAAAGGTCTTTTCTTTGGAAAAGAGATGGATGAGTGGAAGATGATATAGAGAGGTTGTAAAAGCTATGAGCTTGTGTCTGTTGTATGTAGAGTAGAGGTTTGTTGGTGGATTTTATTGGAACTGATCAAGCAAAGACAATTGCTGCTGAACAGTTCAAAAAGATTATGTATTTCTTCATATACACTTGTGTTGCAAACAATGAGTTTTGAAGGTGGACTTAACCTTCTTTGGGTAGTGAGCCTTGGGTAGTGAGCCCTCCCTTTTGTTCTTGACTCCTAACAGGGTTCGTCCTCTAACAAGGACTACGTACTGTAATATTTCAATAAGCTCCTAACATGGCTATATCTTCTAACAAGGATAACTATAATCTCAATGCATCATTTTTGGGTGCTAATTCCCACTGGGGTTTTTACCTTTAACAGGGTTTCCCCAAGACCAAAATATTGTGTTATTGTGTTGGCATTCATTGTGTTAATTGGATCTAATATTGCTGCTCTTAAAGTTTAAAGTTTAGTAATATGTCATACAATTGATTCTCCCCCCCTCTCAGTTGTATTGTGGACTATTATTCCTAACAATATATACACACACACACATACATACATACATACATACATACATACATACATACATACATACACACACACACACACACACACACACACACACACACACAGATATATATATATATATATATATATATATATATATATATATATACCCTTCTATTTGATAGGGTGGGTTTCCCACACGACTGCTCATGAGGGGCTGACCCATAAGGGTACTTAGTCTAATAGGACTTGATCATGTCCTACTCAGCTGAGTTAGCCTCAGTTGAGTCTACCTAGGTTGCATGCCATGTTGGCAACCAAACCCCCCAAAACACAAAAAAAGCCTAGAAGTTTACACTTTTATTGTTCCTTTCTTAGCTCAAAATAGAAAAAGTCAAAAAACTAAACGTACCTATTTCTAAATCTTAGAACTAGGATTCTAGATATATAAAATTTATATTGTTTCAACTACAAAACATTAAAAAAATTTGCTAAAAACTATATGTAGGTATATTAAGCTTTGAGAAGTCAATGATTCAGAAAATATAGGAAAATGCTAAATCAATTCAATTTTTTAAAAATATCATTTCCAACACTAGAGAATAGATTCCTCTTCAAAAATATGTAAATAATTTAGTTTTTGTATAGTTTTGATAGGGGAAAAGTGGCAGAAGACAAAAAGTCTTGATTTCAGGTAAGTTCAACTTTGAATACTTATAACGGGAAAACTATAGATCGAAAACACTTCTTTTTTTTTCTTTTGTGCACTAGGTATACATGTCATTTAAAACATATTCTGAAATTAGAGAAAAAATAATGCTTTCTTATAATTATTTGGAAGGAAGTAAACTCCCCGATTTGTAGTGTTTTTCAGTAAATGAAAACTAGACATAAAAATTTGAAAAAATATATTAATTTTTGCTCAAATTAATTTTTAAAAATTATAGGCATAAAATTCATCCTCAAATTCTCAATAGAAATGTGACTTTTATGCCCTTGAAGTTTTACAACTTTGGTTTTGTTAGCCTTTTCCTTTGTAAAAGGGTGACAACTTATTGTGCTTTTACCCTATCCTTAGTGCTATTCAAATGAAAAAAATTACCTCTTATCTTGGTTATTGGTGCAATTTCATTTCCAAAGATTTCTTTGATTATGCATTTTACATCCTTAAATTCCAATATGTCTCCCTTACCAACAAGCTATCCAACACTCAAAAGATTATTATTTAAACCTTCAACATATAAGACTTTTGGGATTAAGGAAAGGTGAGTTACTGAGATGGGAGGGGTGAATTAGTAACCCTAATTTTTTTTAGACTGATTCCTTAAGGCAATGTAATTCATTTACCAACTAACATGTTATCTTTTCATTCATTCATAACATTGCTAAAAATAAGAAATACCTTCTAATGTAACATGTAAACATCCATGAAACTTCATACACAATACAAAAGTATTTTGGTATCACATAAAACCTTGTTAGAAGGTAAAAAGTGCAGTGGGGATGACACCCACAAAGCTTCACTAATTGTAGTAATAAGGTTTGTCAGTTAAGGCTACAATGTTTGATAACTTCTAATGATCTTACCTTGTTAGGAGTAACAATAAAGACCTGTAAGGATCTACTTGGTTAAAGGATTTAAGAAACACTATTAAGTGTGCACTCGATTAAGAGATTTTCAAAAAGACTTGTTAGGTCTACTCTATTAAGAGATTTAAGTCTACCACAATTGTTAGAAAGTAACAGTAGATTGATCTATATATAGCAACTTACTTTGCCTGATTTTAGATATGATAAGTACTTATCTATTATCACCTTGGTGTGATAGTTTTCTTCTCTGAATTCTTCTTGGCAACCTCTTAAATACTTCTAAATATAACCCTTGAATTCTCTTTCTAATTCTTAACTTCACAACCTTGTCTGATCTTCAGATGTCTATGTAAGAAGCTACTTCATATGTGGTACACTTAAAAATGACATCTTGACAATTCTTATATCAAAAGATTTTTGACCTAATTAGGGTTATGGTATCATCTAGAAAACCTAAGATCTACGATTGAAATGAAAAACCTAAAACATCATTACATAGGGATCATCAGTCATTTAATGATTACATCTGTAATTAATCTTCACCTTGATCTATGTAAACCATTTTCTAGCTTGTTGTAAACTATTTACCTTGTAGTTTGTGCCATTACATACTTCTATGTCATTCCTGGTTTACTTAGTGTATATTGCATTCATCACTTGGTAAAATACTACTTCTTACTATATATGAATGCTCAGTTATAACTGTACTTGGTGTTCGGTAATCATCTGGCTCGATGTGTATACTTGATCAAGTCCATGCTTGGTTACTATGCCATTCTACCTTGTGCTATGCTTGATGTCTATGCATAGTGTGTTGACAGACTAGCTTGTTTTATTCCTTTACCAACTATATGCATGACACTAATGACAACTTATAATCTATCTATCTCCCCCTGGCATTAGTGAGAAAAAAATTTGTATGCCATAATCAAAATTTTCAAATTTTCAAAACTTATAGAATCCCCCTATCTATGTGCCTTAGTAAGTATATGTACTATACATATACATATTTCCCTTTTTGATATTTTACCTTTTCAATAAGTATACATGTATTTCCCCCTTTTTTTGTAAATAATACCAAAACCGTATATACTTACATCTTATAAAAAATGTTTGGATTGGTTTTCTTTAATTTGGCTAAGAGGTTGTCCCATTCTTCTTTCAAGATGTCTAATGCAATTTTCTCCAAACCAACTTGTGCATGCATGTCAAATATACGATCTACCACTGATATCTTGGGAGTAGCTAGCTACTAGATCCTTGGCTTTCTTGATAAGCCTCTGCATCACCACAATGTGCGGTAATAAATATACTTGTAGCTTGATTGTTTGATCCTTTATCTTATCTTATTCTCTCCTTAGATCATTTCTCAACCCATGAATATGCTTGAATTTTGCATAGTGTGATTTGAATGCTTGGGGGTCTACAATTAATCTTTTTGCACTCGTATGCAGTTCATCATCTAGCTTCTTGAGCTTCTCTTTTATTTCTACAGTGAAATTCTTTAATGTGCAAAGCCTTTTCAAAATTGTGAGTACCGACTGAATGAGAGTTTCAATTTCAGTTATGGTTTCAGATAACTTCACCTTATTAATGGCCACAAGTTGGCTAATTGTCTTAGTTATTTTAAATTGAATCTTGGACTCTTCTCTCTCTTCAATTTTCTTTTCAACATCAATATTAGGAGAATTGATATGTCCGATAAGTATTGCAAGCTGGTCAATGATGGGTGTGGCCTCATCAACATTGACATCAGGTACAACCTACATTAAGATCTCTCTCACATCTTCAAGAACCTATTTATGTTTACTCTCCTACCTCATCTTCTCCCGAGCTTCTTTTCTAGTGCATAATTCTCCATATCTCTTGAGAGTTTTGGGGTCTAAGGTTCTTGTAGGGTTACATGAAGGTATTTCTATGTCTTCATCTAGGGTGATCAGACCTTTTCCATGTTTCTTATTCTTTTTCTTCTCCTATTTTCTAGAGATAGGGGATTTCCCATATGGAACGAGAGACTTATTCTCTAGATTTGACTTTTGTGGCTTGGTGGAGACACTTTACTCCTTGTCTTTTCCTTTTTCTATTCCCTCAAACTAAGGTCCTTGGGCTTCTAGCCTAGTTCATGTAGTAGAATCTTCTACATTTTCTCTAGTTTCAATTCCTTTGTCATCTTCCTCTTTTGATTTAGGTTTGACCATCTCTTTGTTTCCTTCTTCACCCTTATCTTCTATGGTATCCATTGTTTTCTTGGTTGTTGGGTCCTCGCGTTTCTCTATAGTAGCTATTTTTATGGCTTGTACCAATATCAGTAAGTTACTCGGTGTATGTACTATAGCTACCTCAATAGGTTTGTCTTCCTCTCTGATCTATTCACTAATAGTGACATCTTCATCTTCTTTTTCTTCATCATCAGGATCACCTTCAGTGATGTCTTCAATTATGACTTCATCATTCCCAGTAATTGCTAGCTTCTCTAGTGTATCCTCTTTCTCATGGTAGCCAACATGATAAAAGTCTTTTGCATATGTATCATCTTCTGGCTTCTCTATGTATGATAATTGAATGGGATCTTCAATTGGCCTTTGTGAAGTAATATCAATATCATCAGAGTGTACACCTTTTCCTTTGACTCCTTGCTCATGGATAACTACAAGTGCAGTTTGTTCTGCCTCATCTTTGGACGTCAATTGGCCTAGTTATTTTTGCAACTCCTCTTCTCTTAGGTGGGGTGCTAGTAGTAGTTGACCTTGTACTTTCTCTTGTTGCAATTTCTTCTTGTTTCCTTTTACCTTTTACTTCCTTTACCAATTTTTCTTGAATCTCTTTTTCTAACTCGGTCTCTTCAACATGTTTACTATTACCGATCAGTAGTTGTTCCTTAGTTTCCTCTTCAACCGATTTCTCTTCTTCTTCTTCTTCTCCAAAGTGTCCATCATCTTCTTTGATTTCCTTCCTATTTTTTCTTTGACCAAATCCATATATATTCTCTATTTTTCTTCTTCACAGGTTCCAAATCTTGTTTCCTTCTTATCTTTAGGATCTTCCAGTAATGCCTTGATTGATCTAGAAGCTTGGTCAATGTCAAGCTTGTATCCCATAGGTGGAAACCATGCATTCCTCGATTCAATTGCCTTGATAAGAGTGGATTCGGTGTCCACTAGAAAACATATATCATCTTTATATTCTTCCACCAACTACGCTGGAATCCTGCTTTATTTGTGTATTCTTTCCATGAATTTTCTAAAGTAATCATAAATAATTACTTCAAAATTCTAACCTAAACCTTTAATGAAATCACCGATTTTCATGATAACTAGTTTTCTTGTATCCCATTACACATTATCAACTGAGGGAAATGAATTTTGTAGGTAAAAAATGATACATACTAGCAATGATCCAAAATTACAATTGTTGGTCTTAGCAACATGGATAGTCCTCATATTTTCTTCTAATTGCCTCAACATCAGCTTGATGAGGTCCACCTATAATACTTTCTTTACAAATTTTTACGCAATGTCAACTGCTCCACATGGAATACTGTTAGGTCTTCTAGATTGGAATATCTTATAGGTGATCACATAGGCTCCAAATCTAGTCTCAGGGTCATGGATTGTGTTAATTTTGTATGCCTCTACCATCCCACTTGGGTCCTGTCAATTTATCAATCTCGTTCTTTGGTGGGTGCCTTAGGGATTTAGCTTTGTCACTTGTTGGATAACTAGTGACCATGTGAATGATATCTTTTGTGCTTTTAATTGGTTCATCCAACCACATCTTTCCCTCATGTACTTGACTGAGTACAATCATGATCCACTCAATTTAAAATTCCTTTGGGAAGTGAAGGGCATTGGTTAAACCTTTGATTTCTAGATGAGTGTGCTCATCCTTCAATTTCCCATCGATGCACAGTTCTTGATATGTGGATTTTAACTCAAAATATTTAATTTCAATGATCTTGTAGTGAATGTATGATCATATGTCTTTTACTAATAAAACCCTAGGTGGAATACTGGAAAATGTGCCTTTCTTGTCTATTTGTGAAGCAACCTCAGGGTGTGACTTCTAGTTAGGTTCATTATACTTCACATTGTTGATTACTGTTACCTTCATCTCTTTATCAACCTTAGATTTAACGGTCTTTCATGATGATGTCATCACTGATAATAGTTTAGGGGTTTGTGAAAACTATATTTAAATAACTCAGTTAGGTTCAAACTTACTTGAATCAATTTCAAACTATTCATGAAATGCTCAAAATTCTATGAATAGCTTAAAATCTCTTTGTACACATCTTGCTCATCTTGCTATGTGAAAAAATGAGTTGTCTCGACCTATATTTATACAAAAAAAATCTTTCCCACTCAAAATTTTGCATTAAATTCTTCACCAACCACAACTTGGTGAATGATAAACATTCGGTTATCTCCTTTCAAAACTTCAACTCAGTTAACACTAACAATTCTTGGTTGATCACGCAACTTGATTAACCTTTTCACTTTCACCGACTAACAAACTTTCACCCAGTCATGCTTTTAACAACTGTACTCATTTCAAGCTCAAAACATATAACAACCTAGTGCCTCTTATTTCATATTGATTGTTTATTCATGCAATAGATATATGGAAATGTTGTAAGATATAACTAATTAAAATTCAATTCCCATACTCACTTGATTTTCTTAGGTGGAGGTGGTGAAATCACCTAACCCAAGGGATGAGGTGTCAATGACTGTTGTGCTTGTTCTTACATTATCTTCAGTTGACCTTCTCCACATTTGACTCATTTTCCTTTTGATTCCATGAATGGTGTTCTCATTCATATCAACATTTAGTTCCGGTGCTCGGTCTCTACAATCTTTACTTAAGTGACCCACTTTGTGACAATGCAAACATGTCATTCTAGAGTTTGTCTAGTTTCTATATTTTCCTCTCCAATGTAATCTCATACAATTTTCTGCAATGTGTCCATACCTACCACATGCTATACAATTAAACCAAGTATTGTAATCCCAAGTGTAAGAGTTACATTGCCTTCTCAGTTGATAGGTGTTGTTCTGTCTTTTCAGTTTCCAAACTTGTTTCATCTTTGTCCTGCATTCCTATCATATATAAGGGTATGTGCAGGATCATGGTATACCAAACTATGGCCTTAAGTGGGAATGAAAAATAAAAAAATCATGGTTAGTCAACTTGACATAAAAGGTTGAACATCTTATGAACCTTATGTGAAAATTTTGTAAGAGTAGAATCTATAGGAAATTGAATGTAGTTTCTAAACTACTAGCCCCTGTTTGAATTTTTTTTTGTCTAATTGTTCAAAATTTTAGATTTCAATGCAGTATTACAAAAATTTTAGGGAAAAGATAAAGAGTATGTGTATGTCTGACCACCTTAATCACAATCAAATGATGATATATTTTACCAAGATTCTAGATATAAGTAATAAACTCATGCTCGGATGTGACGCATATTTTTTTGTAATTTTTGGTCAAATAAATAACTAATTATGAATTTTCTGCTACAACTTTTTTAGAATAACAAAACTCTCGTGTCTGACCACCTTAACTAATTCAAAATTTTACCAAATTCAATTAATTTTTTTCTTATAGTAGCCGAAGCATAGAATCTGACGCATGTTTCAAATTTCAAAAAGGTTAAATGGTTTGAAAGTTATCGTTGTTTTTCAATCAATATGTCAATTACGACTTTAAAGATAACTCAATTGAAAAATAAGTAATAATTACTTACTGAACTTGAAATTTGACAGTAATTATATTGATGGAAAGCTGATAATGTCTTTAAGAAACCCTTTTCATTTCATCAATTTCGGGTAAAAAAATATTCGTCAGCTACATGGTCAAAGTCTCGGTATCAAGAATTATCTCCTGAAACACACCTAAAGGGTTGACCACCCACGTTTGGTAATGCCCAAGCAAATATTAAGCCTAATCAAATATTTGATAAAATTGGATATCTGATATTTTTGGATATTTGATAAAATTGGATATTCGATATTTTCAGATATCCGATAATATCAGATATCCAAAAGAGCCCACCTATTTTGAAATTTCAATTACCCCACTTTTCCCAAATTCATGTTTCATAATAAATGTATTTTTTTAATAGTAATATTAATTGTGCTATATTAAGTTGTATTCTTTTTATGTTAATATTAATTCAAGTTTCATATTAGATTATATTTTTGTTATGTTAATATTAATTTTATTTTAAATATTAATATTAAATAATAATAGCATAGCATAAATATTATAATATAAATTTTTATATTAGTATGTATTATATTATTTGATATACAAAATGATTTCAAAAAATTACTTGAATAGTTGATTTGAGGACATACAATTTCAACCCAAATCCTCTTGAAAGTATCTAGCACAGGCTTTTTCTACAGACTCCTTGTAATTTCGGTGGTCTGACTATATTGAATAAGTAGATGTCAATGGACTTCCCCTTGATTGAATACAATCAATTGATTTTTTAACTCTCAAAAAGAAATTTGACATAGATGTAGAACCACCATACGCTCATCATCTATTCTAGAAACTAACAGTGGCATAAAAATTTATGTAAGAACATTTAAGGTACATTTTCCACAAAAAGGTATATGAAACCTTTAAATATACATTAAAAAGTGGAGGTGAAGGCTCTAGATCTGAGAGAGAGAGAGAGAGAGAGAGAGAGAGAGAGAGAGAGAGAGAGAGAGAGAGAGAGAGAGAGAGAGAGAGAGAGAGAGAGAGAGAGGAGAGAGGAGAGAGAGAGAGAGAGAGAGAGAGAGAGAGAGAGAGAGAGAGAGAGGGGGAAGGGGAAGGGGAGGGAGTAGGAGAGAGAGAGAGAAGGGAAAGGGGAGAGAGTAGAAGAGAGAGAAGGAGAAGGGGAGACAGTAGGAGAGAGAGAGACAATGGGAAGGGGATATATATATATATATATATATAGAGAGAGAGAGAGAGAGAGAGAGAGAGAAGGGGAAGGGGAGAGAGGGAGAGAGAGAGAAAGGTTAGAGAGAGAGAGAGAGATGCTAGGAGGATTATTACAACCTCCTTAGTAAGTCATTATTTGAGAAAGGCTCGTTTGATGAGACAAACTTGTGTTGACTTGAATCTAAATCATAAAACTTTGGGTACAACACTTGAAAGAAGAGAAAGACTTGATGATCCTCTTGAAAATGATACATGGGCTTATGGTGGGAGACTTTCACATTGTGATAAGAAGCTTACTGATGTTGTGAAGGATCAAATTCAACTATTTTGGTAATCTAACTCAAGAGTGTCACCAAATTTGAAGGATGTTTTGAAGTTGAGAATTGGCATTCGAGACCACACCCCACAACCCAAAAATTATTCGGAGGCGAGTCAAACAATGTTGTTCAAAAAAATTTGTGAGACACATCCAACATTGCAAATATCATAAAGAGATTTTGAAGCCCTGAAGCCTTTTTTTTGTGTGCCTCTTAAGATTCGAAATACTTGTTGCAAATATCATGTGGAATTTTCAATGCACCATGAATTGTTACAATCCATTCATTCTACTTTGCATAGTTGTGAAATGTTGGAGGAGTGTGGTGCAAGTGCTCTTCCAAAATCATCAAGAGACTTGGTAGATCATTTTTTATGTCCTAGAGATGATGGATGTTTCTTTTATAGAAAAGATTGCTTAAATGACAAGTGCTCAGAGTGTGGTGGGCTAGTGAAGTTTGTTGAATGTTTTTATGAGGGCTGTGAAAAGGATTTTGGAAAGACAATTGTCCACAAAAAGGTATATGAAACCATTAAATATACATTAAAAAGTGGAGGTGAAGGCTCTAGATGTGAGTTGGTTACTAAAGAATGCAATGTAGCTGATTTTATTTCAGATTTCAGGAAGAATCTTTTTTACAAGTATGCAAGGCATAGTCACAGGTCTCAGTGGTTGGATAAAAAATTCAGGATGTGTAAGGACACTTTCCTGATTGGCACTATTATATTGGTTGTTGACTTTGCAGATAACTATACATTGCAGCCCCAAAATGAGTTGCAAGCTCAATATTACAATTCTATTCAAGTTTCTATTTTTGTGCACATAACATATAGACATTCCCCTGATAGTACAGAAGATGACTGGAAGATAATCAAAGAGTACCATTTTTATATGAGCGATGATAGATCACACTCATCCAAGTTTGTCCAACATTACTTTGAGAATTATTTTGATTGGGTGTGGGAAAATAATATTGCTATGGATAGACATCTCATTTGGTCAGATAACTGCACAGGTCAATTAAAAAATGCTTGTATATTTTAATGGTTATGTAGAATGCATGTAGAGAGAGGTGTACCTCATATTTGGAGTTTTTTTGAGGCCAGTCATGGAAAAGGGGAGCATGATGGAGTAGGTTCATGCGTAAAGAGAGCTCTAGTTAAGGAGCAAATGATGAATCTAGGTGCAGAACTCATTTGTGCCCATTCTATTGTTGATTGGTGTACTTTAGTATTCTTTTGGTTGGTTGAGTTGGGCACAATAGGAGATAGGTTGCATTGTCAAACTGTGAAAGTTTCTTCAAAAATGCATTCATTTCAAAGATCAGATGCTAGTACATGGACCATTTAGACACGAGAGTTGGCTTGTTATTGTCTGAGTTGTCTTTAGTGTGAGTCAAGTGAGTGGGTTGATACATGGGTTCCACATTATCTTACTCCTTTATCTCTCATAGTCTCTATAAGAAATGATGACATGGATTTTTCACTTGACTACGACCATCTTTCAGATCTTCTATAGCTAGGACATATTTTTGCATTGGTTTCACCAAAAGGGAATGATGAGAGATCAAATTACTGGTTAGCACATTGTGTACGAGGAAAGCAGAAACTTGCACAACTGATGACAGATGATGATATGTTCACATATCTAGTAGGATCACATGTTGTTGTGGGAACATGGTTGCGCACATATATGATTAGAAATAATGGCATTCCTACGTTTGAAGACTATGAGAAGCACAAAACCATTCTCATCTATTCACACCTTGTTATAGTAGCCAATGTTAAGTTGTTGAAACATCAAGGAAAACCAAAGACAAAGGAACTTTGGACTATTAGTATTGCTGATCATGAAGCAATACTGAATACTCTCAAGCATAGAGATGACCCTTCAGGCACACTTCAGTAGGTAGTTTCAACTCAAGCTAGATATAGTTTTGTAATTTGCATAGTTAGATGCCAAAAGGACACTTCTTATATTCTCTAGATTAACTTTTCTTTTGCCTTCCGAATGCAGGGATTGGAGCAAAAAGGACACTTATTTTTTATATATAATTATGTAATTTGCATATTTAGATGCCAAATTTTGTATATAAAACCAACAATCGAATGTAATGTGCATAGTTAGATGCCAAATTTTGTATATAAAAACAACAATCAAATGTAATGTGCATATTTAGATGCCAAATTTTGTATATAAAAACAACAATCGAATGTAATGTGCATATTTAGATGCCAAATTTTGTATATTAAAAATTAGATGCAAAATTAGATGCAAAATTTGAAATATAAAAGAGCCATGGGGTTGATTTGAAAATATTAAAAGCCCACATTTGTATCATTTTAATGCCATGTAAAGTGCAAAAAATGTGTTTCCTTACTATGAATGTTGTATCATTATATAATTTGTATCATCTTAATTTTGTATCCTTACATTTCTATTGTCTTAATTCCATTACATTTGTATCATCAAATGATGTAATAGTCGGAGTCATTGAGTCAAAATTGGTCAAATGTGTCCAAAGTAAAATGATGATTCCTTGGGGTGAAGGGATAGTGTCCAAAGGATTGCATCCTAGCACCGAATGGATTGTACCATTAGCTTCGATTGGGCAGGTAAATGCTAGGAACAACCCCATTTTGACCACTGAGTTAGTAGAATGTTTCAGACCACGCCAAACCAAAGTGTCCCCAAGGTGCACTAAGCACGAATGGGTAACAAACTTTCGAGGCTTGTAACTCAGACCCCATGAGAGGTATCAGAGATAGAATATGTTTTTGAGGCCTACAATAACCTCTCTCCATTCTGGGAGATTCAAATTTGTTTGAATTTGGCACGCCAGTCTCGCTCGATGCCAAAACTTGCAGTGAGGGTCAGTTGAAAGTTGCACCAATGGATTACTTCCAAATTGTTCATCCCAACAACAAATGGACTACACCATTAGCTCCAATTGGGTAGGTAAATTCTAGGGACAACCCCATTTCAACCACTAAGTCAGTAGAATGTTTCGGACCATGTCAGACCAAAGTGTCCCCAAGGTGCACTAAGCACGATTGGGCAGAAAACTTTTGAGGCTCGTAACTTAGACCCTGTGATAGGTATTAGAGATCCATGAGATGCTACATGATAGAATTTCTAAGGCCTATAATAACCTCTCTCCATTCTGGGAGATTCAATTTTTTTTAATTTGGCACGCCAGTCTCTCTTGATGCCAAAACTTGCAGTGAGGGTCAGTTGAAAGTTGCACCAATGGATTAATTCTAAACCATTCATCTCCACACTGAATGGACTATGCCATTAGCTCTATTTGGGTGGGTAAATTCTAGGAACAACCTCATTTTGACCACTGAGTCAGTAGAATGTTCCGGACCACACCGGACCAAAGTGTCCCCAAGGTGCACTAAGCACGATTGGGAAGTGAACTTTTGAGGCTCGTAACTTGGACCCTGTAAGAGGTATCAAAGATCTGTGAGATGCTAAAAGATAGTGTTTCTAAGGCCTACAATAACCTCTCTCCATTCTAGGAGATTCAAATTTATTTGAATTTGGCATGCCAGTCTTGCTCAATGCTAAAACTTGTATTGAGGGTCAGTTGAAAGTTGCACCAGTGGATTCCTTCCAAACCGTTCATCCCGACATCGAATGCACTGCACTATTAGCTCTAGTTTGGTAGGTAAACACTAGGAACAATGCCATTTCAACCACTGACTTAGTAAAACATTCCGAACCACCTTGGACCAAAGTGTCCCCAAGGTGCACTAAGCATGATTGGGTAGAAAACTTTTGAGGCTCGTAACTCAGACCCTGTGAGAGGTATCGGAGATCCCTAAGATTCTACATGATGGTGTTTATGAGGCCTAAAATAACCTCTCTTCATTCTGAGAGATTCAATTTTTTTTGAATTTGGCACGCCAATCTCGCTCGATGCCAAAACTTGCAGTGAGGGTCAGTTGAAAGTTGTACCAATGGATTACTTCCAAAACGTTCATCCTGGCATCCAATGGACTACACCATTAGCTCTATTTGGGTGGGTAAATGCTAGGGACAACCTTGTTTCAACCATTGAGTTAGTAGAATGTTCTGGACCATGCTGGACCAAAGTGTCCCCAAGGTGCACTAAGCACGATTGGGCAACGAACTTTTGAGGCTCGTAACTGGGACCCTATGAGAGGTATTAGAGATATATGAGATGCTACAAGATGGAATTTTTGAGGTGTACAATAACCTCTCTATGTTTTGGGAGATTCAAATTTTTTTGAATTTGGCATGCTAGTCTCGCTCAATGCCAAAACTTGCAGTGACGGTCAGTTGAAAGTTGCACCACTAGATTACTTCCAAGCCGTTCATCCTGACACCGAATGGACTATGCCATTAGCTCCGATTGGGTGGATAAACACTAGGGACAATCCTATTTTGACCACTAAGTCAGTAGAACATTCCAGACCACGCTGGATCAAAGTGTCCCCAAGGTGCACTAGGCACGATTGAGCAGTGAAATTTTGAGGCTTGTAACTCAGACCCCATGAGAGGTATCAAAGATCCATGAGATGCTACAGGATGGAATTTACTTGGCCTACAATAACCTCTCTTTGTTTTGAGAGATTAAAATTTGTTTGAATTTGGTACGCCAGTCTCGCTCAATGCAAAAACTTGCAGTGAGGGTCAGTTGAAAGTTGCAGCACTGGATTACTTCCAAACCATTCATCTTGTCACTAAATGGACTGTGGTATTAGCTCTGGTTGAGTAGGTAAATGTTAGGGACAACCCCATTTCGACCATTGAGTCAGTAGAACATTCCAGACTAGGCTGGACCAAAGTGTCCCCAAGGTACACTAAGCACGATTGGTCAGCAAAAATTTGAGGCTCATAACTCAAACCCCATGAGAGGTATCAACAATCCATGAGAAGCTACAAGACTATGTTTCTTAGGCATTCCTAGTGTATTTACAGGGGTACAGGAAGAGTACTAATATTTTGTCCAAAAGACTAATACCTGGATTTGAGATATGTTTTGATATGGCCAAAATGGTGTTTGATTATTTCCAAAAGGGTGTTTGATTATGTAATCAGGCCAGTTTGATGTCTTTTAGCCATTGGGAGTAAAGGGTAAGTCTAGAAACCTTGAAACCACTTTAATAGATATCCTTATATACCTCAAATGATGAATTACACATGTGAACACACGTAGCACATAAAGTGTACACATAAATTTTATTATGTCATGAAGCATACATGTAGCACATAGATTATAAAGCATACAACATGAATTCACTTAAGTCATGCATGTAGCCCATACACGTGAATTTAGGTTATGAATAATGTACTTGAATATATATGAATATACTTAAAGCATAAAACGTACATATGAGTACATACACACAAGCATATTTACATACTAACAATGAATAAATGAACACACAATTAAAACATTGGATCGAATATCAAGTTTCATATATATCAAAATGAACAATAATTCTGTACATAGTTACATCTCAACATATCTAGATACAATGTGGCATACGCCATCTCAAAATGTGTCATATGAAATCTCAAAATAAGAAGTTCAACTATAAATGTTTCTAGGACATCCTATTCTACTGGTGGATCATCAAAATGTAGTCTCTTTGAAGTACTCTTTGGCTCTGATGGATCCTGCATTCAAACACAAAAGTGAAACCCCAAGTTAGATTAAAATTCAGAATCACAGTCAATAATAATAAATAAAATTTAAACTAAAATTGAACTCTCATATACCTCACCTCTCTGTCTCCTCCTATGGACAGGAGACCTAATATATGTCCTTGGTAGCACATGAATAGTGCCACCAATGTTGACTCCCACTTGTATATGTTTGCAAACATGAGATTGATCTATGAGTTATATTGTTTAATGTTAAAAACTTGGTGGCAAATATATGTTTACAAAATAACTGAATTAAGATTAAAACTTACTTGTGTTGAACTTTCTTCAGGGATTGTTGGCTGAGTCATCAATAATACAAACCCTTGGCATTATGGCTCCCTCAAACTAGGAGTGACCTACAAAAGTCAAATAGATACTTCATACTATCATAACTTGACCATATCATATATACTTGATAGTAAAATACACACAAATAACTTTAGAAATGTACATACCATGGGGATATCACTCTGAATGGATATGCATGTGAGTTTATCATGACGATAGGGTCTCACAACATCATCACATGCCACTCTCTATCAAATAAACCATGTAAATTAAAAATGAGTATGCACAACTGACAAGTATACATGTATGCATAAATAAACTAAATTACTTAATTACCTTTCCTTTATCAATGGCTGACACCTCCCCCCCCTCACATTGCCCCCCGGTGGCAACTGGTGACACCTGCATCAGTATGTAAAAGATGATCATAAAAATTAGAAAACAATGTACATATAATATTATCATAATTTAAAAGGAAACCAGTGAGTACATTAAAACATATGTACCATGGAAGAGTCAAGACCAAATGATATGGTAGAAAGCATGGACCCCTCCACCTGTGCCATCTCCTCCTTTGTCATCAACTGAACATAAATGTGACACATAAAAAGACATAAGTGGGAAATTATTATAAGGAAATTCTACTAAAAATACGAACAATAAAATTTAAATACAATGTAAAAAGTGAACAGTTTACCCTTACTATAATAGTGGGAGTCCATGACACTGTAGGCTCCTGATGCACATCTCTATGAGCTGCTTCAGTGCTTGTAGTGTGCTGTATAGAATCATCCCCATCAAAGCCAAAATTATATGCATCACTATCAGTCAGGGGATGAAAGCACATATTCTTGCATATAATGCAAGTGTGGGGCACACAAAAATGTGAGCTTGTGGAGGATGTGAAAGCACTAGAAGCACCAGGAAGAGGAGGCAACAATGTTGTGTTTTGTGTAACTAGAAGATCAATCAAGGTGTGAATGGCTCGAATAGTCTGTGAGTTGGCCTCAATAATAATGTCTAGATACTGCACTGTGGGAGGTGGTGAAATCTTGGGAGGGGGGACATATGTGTGGGATTTCACCCATTGTGCCCATGGCCTATCTTGCGGAGTGCCTAAACCTACACCCTGGTTTGGTCTCATACTCCAATAATTCACCTTGTGACCGAGCACAAATTTAGCATACAATTTTTTAATAAAATAAAATGGGACATCCAAATTATTGTGAGGTGGTCTATTAAAAACCATCCACCAACAGTCTCAAAAGTTGTCACGTATTGAACTATTTGTGCACCATTTAATTGATAACTTGGTTTTTTTAGGGTCTACTTTTAGACCAGTTTTAGGATCCACAAAAATATTAGCTATGTCATGTTTTCTTATATTTAGGTTCATGACTTGATCATAATCAAGCCCATCATCAAACTGGGCGTGCATGGAATCGTGCCAAAGAAGTGCAACACTATGTTGCTGTGTAAGTTTCTCCATGTTTTCAATAATTGAGTTCAATATCGTAAACATGGGGCACAATGTGGGGATATTGGCATATGTGGTTTGAAATCCTCTAAGTTCATTTAGATTATCTCCTATTAGATCTTCTAAATAGCAAGGGTTTGTTACAGGTACATCTTATGGAGGTGGGGGATTATTGGGAGGTGGTTCTAGATTGTTTGTGGCATCAGCAGGAGGGTTTTTTGATTCCATGTCTGATAGCAATGAAAAAAAAAAAGATAATTACAATGAATTTTAAAAAACAATACAAAAAATCATTGCTACCCTAATTTTTATATAAAAAACTATATATTTCTATTTAAAAATAATAAAAACAATAAAAATTAGAAGCTTTCACTTACCTAGCAATTTAGGAACAATCAGATAGGGGATTTGGGAGCTGATATCCGAAAACCCTAGTTGCGTTCATATTTTTACAATGAAAAAATGTTGAACGTGACTGGGTACAGAGATATATATCTACTGGCAAATATCAGATATCTGATATGATCGAATATCTAATAATATCAGATATCCGATAAAGCCTTCAGCTTTGGCTTTTGGCTTGGCCAAGTGTACTAACACCCATGCCTACTAAAAAGTCAACAAATCTATTTGTGCACTTTTGGACGAGTGAAAATAGGTTTTTTTCACATTGCCACTTTTTGGCATACGAAGATCCTGCACATACCCATAACCATGATTTTTTCAAGTGTGACAATGTGTTTCCATATAGTGTCTCTTAGGTGACTTATTCAATTTTTATCTACACTCATATGCTTGATGTCCATACTTGTTGCAATTATAACAATAACCATCAAATTTAGGAGTAGAGTTAGGAATACCTTTTGCTTTTCTTCTACAGACATTTGTTGTGTGACTTGGTTTTCCACAGTGATAACATGAGAGTTTCTTTAGCCTTGGATTTGCATAGGCATTCTTTTGTTTTGCATGTTTTGATGACTGTCCCTGCTTAGTATAACCTAGCCCAGTGGTGTTGTCCAGTCTTCTCTAACTAAGTTTAGGAATTTATCCATCCTTTTGGTACTTTCTTTAGTTTTCTTTATCATCTCATTGTGTTGTAGTTTCACCTTCACTTTATTTTTTAGTCTTTCATTCTCTTTTCTTAACTCACCAATATCTTCTAATTTCTTAACAAGTTCATTGTTTACTTGGTTGACTTCCTAACTCATGACATCCATTTGATTAGAAATTTCAAAGTGGTGTTCGGTTAGCCTTAGTATTTCAGATTCTTTCTCTTCTAACTTTTCAATCATTTGCCTTCTATCTTCAATTGCCATGTTCCTTTCTTGTTCAGCTTGTCTTGTATTATTCATGACTTCAATCATTCTTACCATTTGAGTTTCTTGTCCAATTTGCAGTGCTTTCACTTGTTCGGTAAGGTGTTGATTCTTTTTAAATAGATCTGATATATTTCCTTTAAATGCATGAGATATACTTCTAGATCATTCAAATAATTCCTTTATCTCTTCTTCCTAATATTCAGTCTCATTATGCCGAAATGCCAATTCCTTTCTATTGATTAGTGACTCTCTCAATTTTTCTTTGGCATCCTTAAGTAGTTCCATAAGAATATGCATCTCCAATTTATGATTTTCAATTGTCTTATCAATCTTATACCTTTCCATCTCTAAGATATTTTCTCTTTAGTAATTAAGCTTCCTCAATAAGAGATCTAGCTCTAATACCAATTGTTGGGATTATGGAAAGGTGAGTTACTAAGAAGGGAGTGGTCAATCAATAACCCTAAATTTTTTATAGACTGATGCCTTACGATAATGTAATTCATTATCCGATTGACATGTTATCTTTTCATTCATTCATAACATTGCTGAAAACAAGAAATGCTTTCTTATCTAACATGTAAACATCTATGAAAACTCATACACAATACACAAGTATTTTGATATCACAGAAACCCTTGTTAGAAGGTAAAAACTATAGTGGGGATGACACCTGTAAAGCTTCACTAGCTACAATAATAAAGTTTTCTGGTTAAGGATATAATGTTTGATCACTTTTGATGATCCTACCCTGTTAGGAGTAGAAATAAAGACCTGTAAGGATCTACTTGGTTAAAGGATTTAAGAAACACTTTTAAGTGTGCACTCAATTAAGAGATTTACAATAAGACTTGTTAGGTCTACTCTGTTAAGAGATTTAAGTTTGCCACAATTGTTAGAAAGTAACAACAGATTGATCTATATATAGCAACTTACTTTTCCTGATTTCAGATTTGATAAGTACTTGGTTGGTATCACCTTGCTATGATAGTTTTCTTCTCTGAATTCTACTCAGTAGCCTCTTATATTATTTTGAATATAACCCTTGAATGCTCTTTCAAATTCTTAACTTCACAACCCTGTCCGATCTTCAAATGTTTATATAGGTGGCTACTTCATATGTGGTACACTTAAAAATGACATCTTGACAATTCTTATATCAAAAGATTTTTGACTTGATTAGGGTTATGGTATCATCTAGAAAACCTAAGATCTATGATCGAAATGAATAAACTAAAACATCATTACATAGGGATCATCTTTATTTAATGACTACATCTGCATTTAATCTTCACCTTGATCTACGTAAACCATTTTCTAGCTCGGTATAAATCATTTACCTTGTAGTTTGTGCCATTACATTGTTCTATGTCATTCATGGTTTACTCAGTGTATATTTCATTCATCACTCGGTAAATTACTAATGCTTGATATATATGAATGCTCGATTATAACTATATTTGATGCTCGATAATCATCTAGCTTGGTGTGTATACTCGATCAAGTTTGTGCTAAGTTACTATGCATTCTTCCTTGTGCTCTGCTTTGTTTCTATGCTTAGTGTGTTGACTAACTAGCTCATTTTCTTCATTTACCAATTGTATGTGTGACACTAATGACAACTTATAATCTATCTTAAGACATCATTATTATTATTCTTACCATCAAGTGTAATCAAACATTTCCCTTTGATGAAATATTATTGTCATCAAATCTAAAAACATCACCATCATACCTCTCTAATTGCACAAATTTGTTCTTAGCCTAAATTTTTTCTTATCAAGACAATATCTTCTTCACTCTTCTTAGAATCTTCATCAGTCACACCCTCACTAGCATAATAACACTTCTTATAATATTTAGGCTGAAATTTTCTAAGCTTATGCTTCAGTACTCTCTAGGGACATATAGAATAAAAATGACCAATCTTATTGCAAGAAAATAATTTCAAAAGTAGCCTCCCTTCATGCTTACTTGCACCTTTAGGAACTCTCTTCACAATCAATGCTTCTAGCTCTTCAAACTTTCTTCCGTCTTCTTCAATCTCTTCCCATTCCTTAGCATATCTAGATCCAAACATAGATGAACTTGAATAAATATCACAAGATTCGTAATTTGACTTATCCTTAGATCTTTAAATTCTATTTCATACTTAGGAAGATTATCATGAAGTCTAGTTATTTCAAAATAAGATAACTTACAAACCAGGGAGTCTCTTATTACCTTAGTTTAGGGTTTTGATCTCTTCAACATGAGTGAGATCTTAGAGTTTTAGAAACAATCTCTTCTTCATCCATTACTCCACTTGCACCACTAATTCCATAAATAAGTTTGGTCATTTTCCTAACATAGGCTTGAATTTTTTCATCTTCACTCATCCTCAAGGATTCCAACTTCCCTTTCAGACTCTATAACTTCATTTTCTTCATACATGGATCTCCTTCATGTAATGCTTCAAGTTTTATCCATACCTCATGTGAGGTCTCCAAATCCATGAAATTTGTACATTCTTCATTTGATAAGGCACTCAACAAGGCCTTCTTGGCTCTCATGTTACATCTAAATTCTATCTTCTCATAAACTGTAGCAATGGACAAATCTCTACGAGGCTTGTAAAATTTATTTGTAACATCACAATATAATTCTCTAATGCATCTCAAATGTTTAATCATTTTTCCCTTCCATAAATCATAATTGGCTCGATCAAATATCAAATTGTCCTTCTCAAAAGCTACCATCCTGGATCACCTCAAGCGGTCAAGCTCCAAAAAGAGGATCTACCTGTGATACCAATTGATAGAAATAAGGCATCACACACAACTAAGAGAGGGGTGAATTAGTTATGTCCAAAATAGTTATGTCAAAACATAAACTATAAATGCTTAACTTCCTTATATAGATAAACATGAAGCAATTCTGAACTATCAACATAAGAATACATAACACCAAATATTTTTTGTGTGGAAACCTAGTTAAGGGAAAAAGTGCAATGGGTATCAAACCCAAAAGATGATGTACTAGCACATATTACCCTGTTAAATATACATTGGAGAATGCACATGCATTCATGATCACTTCTCAAATACAAATAAGAGCAACAACCCTTTGGCAACTACCCAAAATACAACTAGGGATACAAACCCAAAAAGGGACTACAATCCACTAATTAAGTAAATTGAATGATATCATCTCATACATGTTAAAAAAGATCCAATAAAGTATAGTGTATTATAAAATTATTTTAGATTCCACTCTTAACTACTCACACATTTAGTGATATCACTTCATCTAGCATCTCATGAATCCATCACATACACACATACTACCAATCTCACATATTACATTTTTAAAATATATTTCATCAAATTATTACAACTATGTCATCCAAGAACCTAATTAAAAAACATTAAAAGGAGTAATAAATAATGCACAATGAAATCCAAGACATGTCAGCTAAGACATAGCTAGGAGCCAAATCTCCATCCACGAACACACCATGATCCAAACATTGTGCCTCAAATCTTCGCAAAACCCTAATTCACCAAGTCGGCCAAGGACACCAATACACCATAGGAAAATCACTTAATTTTATCACAGGACCCAATGTGATCCACCAACATGAAAATAAAATGATTGAGAAACATGAATTTCTAGAAAAACAACAAAAAACATCTTTGTCTTAGAATTCACAAAATTCTTTGTACTATTCACTAGGAGCATTGAACATAAACCTTAATTAAACAAGAAGAATATATTTCTATCATCCAAAACACCATCTATCCAAGATGAGAATAAACATCCATGTTCTGAACTCACCACTAGGTTAGCAACCAAATATATTTCATAACCAACTCTCACCGATCCAAAAACTACAATACACTCTCCACATAAATAACCAAAATGTCATCCTTTGATAAATCACTCATAACATCCTCAAATGATACAAAAAAATCTACAATGTGAACAAGATCAAGTAAAAACATTCCACAACATATATCTAGCTTTCCAGCAACTGATACGAAGTACACCATTCACACTGAATGAAAACTTCAACTGAAAAACTAGAAAAATATTAGGAATAATCAAATATGTTGACATCAATGAAAAAACATTAATTCCAGCACATATGTGCATAAAATCTCCAACAAGAGTCTCTAATAAATTTCTTTGGGCTAATGACTTGGAGGTGGTCATGAGATACATGACTCTAGATAGTAAGTTTAATAGTTTATTCAGCTATCACCTTGTGATTTTAAATCATTTTCATCATAATAAGTTGACGCGGGAGCATCTTGGGTGTAAGGGCAATCTTGCATCACCCAAAAATATTTCTAGTTTCTTTTCAATTTGGGATATCTTGTGCAAAGCTTCTATTTATGAAAACTTAATATTTTTAATAAGTTGGTCATATGAGCTCGAAATATTTTGATTTCATAGGTGGAGATTCATCTTAGTCATATCAGCCTACTAGTTGAGTTTCATTGCCATATCATATGTATTGGTGAAGTTATTGAAGTTTTTGGGTAAAAAAATTTTGAGCTCAATTTTGAAGGCCTTAGAGGCTTTGGAACGAGGTCGAATCCTAACTAAGTGGAGCTTGTGTGATTCAGGCATTGTAGATCACGACCTACCATTTATGAAAAGTCATTATAATAGCCAAACAAAGCTACAGTTAAAAAGTTATGGCCTCCATAAGTTGGGATACCTGAAAATATAATTTGTAATTATTTTGAGCCAACCCTAACATAAAAAAATAAAAAAATTCTAAGGTCAGTCGGCCTTAATGGCTAAACTTATGGAACTTTCTTGGGTGGTGGAAAATTTCCTATATAAGGAAGGCCCGTAGTGTTTTCTAGGGCAGTTTTGGGTAGTTATTCAAGGATTTGTCCTACAAAATATTGTAAGGAAAATGCCCATGTGGCTTTGCATATTATAATTCTAAAATTTTTAATTCCACACTTGTGAAGATAATAAGAAGCCCATTTTTTGTTCTTGTAAATTGTTGTTGTTTCACTACTTTTGTTATGTGTTTGTGGTATTAAGGGGAGAACCCTTCATCAAGTGGTATCAGAGCAAAATTTCCCGAGTGTGTAGATAGATCGTCAATTGTGAACCAGTTTGCACCAAGACTATAGTTTAGGGTTTCAGTGATAAGCACAAAAAATGCCTCCACAAAGGGAATGTGGCGGAAGAACCAGAGGTGTGTCACCTGAGGTTAGAGTCCTCTAGAGACAAGTGTGAGAATTGTAGGAAGAGATTTGAAGAGGCATGAATCTTGTCATAAGAGAGGAAAGTGAGGATGAAGCCGAAGAAGAAGAAAATTTTGGTAAGGAAAGAGAAGTTGAAATTCTAAACCAAAAGGAAGAAAGGCTTTTCTGAGCCATTTCCAAGATTTGGAAAAGACCTAAGATTGAGGTTCCCACATTTTTTAGAAGTCTTAACCCAAAAGAGTTGGTAGACTAGATCAATGAATTAGAAGAATATTTTGAGTATGAAGATATTGAGGATCCTGACAGGGTCAAGTTTGCGAAGGCTAGACTGAAGGGTCATGCAAAGATCTGGTGGCATGAGATTTAATTGGAGTGAAATAGAAGAGGAAATGAGAAAATCACAAGATGGGATCAAATGTTAGATAAATTGAAGCAAAAATTTATTCCTGTTGATTATGAGCTTGATCTACTAAAGAAAATGAAAGGTTTAAAGCAAGTAGGTAGATCTATTCAGGAGTATACAGAGGAGTTCTATTGAATCCTCATCAGAACAGGCCATGTGGAAGCTGAAAAGGAGAAAGTTGCCCATGACCTTAATGGGTTGAGGCTGAGCATTCAGGAGGAGTTGAATTTGGTCTGAATGAACAATATTGAAGAGGACTACCAATTTTCTCTAAAAGTAGAGAAGAAGATGAACAATATGTTTGAAAGAAGGCAAAGGAGAAGAGGTCATGGTAGAAGATCCAGTGGATGATATTATGGAGGCCAAAATGAAGATCAAAAAATGATGGATGAGGCTAGTAGTAGTCAAAATTAGAGGAAAAATAATTTCAATCAGAATAATAGAGATCAGAGAGGAAGAGGATGAGGGCAAGGATCAGGAAGAGGAGGCTTCCGTTGAAAATATTTTCATTTTGGAGAAGATCATAGGGCATATGAATGTCCACAACGCCAATGAAGGACAGATAGGGGAACTGATGACCAAGCTAGAGTTGCACATGTGGATGAGGATGCCAAATCATCACATTCTGAAGATGCTAAAAGAGGAGAAGACCTAATTAGTAGAAGAGTCCTACTAAATGGTGAGAATGAACCTGAACAAAGAAGGAGCTTGTTTCACATTAGGTGTAAGTGTGAGGATAAGTGTTGTGATGTGATTATCGATAGTGGAAGCACTGAAAATTTGATGTTAGAAGAGATAGTCACAAACTTAAAGCTCAAAAGGTAGAAATACCCACATCCATATCGAATCGCCTGGGTGCAGGATGACCACAAGGTCATGGTCGATGAATTGTGCCTAGTAAAGTTCAAGATTGGGGGATACCATGATGAAGTACTATGTGATATCATACCCATAGATGAATGTCATATGTTGGTGGGTAGGCCGTGGTAGTTTGACAGACGTGTTGTACATGATGGTTGTGTGAATACTTATTCCATGAAAAAAGATGGAGTGCGACATAAGCTAAAGCCATTGAAGGACATAGAAAAAAGGTATGTAGTAATACAAGAATAAGTTTTGTTGATGGAAGAAAGTTACTTGAAGGTATGAGAAATGAGCATATGTGTTTTTATTTAATTCCAAAATATGGTAAAGAGGAAGTAGAAGTTGAACCTGTAGAAGTTGTAGATTTGTTGAATGAGTTTTAGGATATTATGTTTGATAATGTACTTGATGGATTACCACTAGTAAGGAAGATCATTCATCAAAGGCACTTGATTCTGGGAGCTAGTTTTCCAAATAAGGTAGCACACAAAATGACACCAGCTAAAAGTGAAGAGTTGAACAGACAAGTACATGAGTTGTTGCAGAAGGGGTTGATTTGAGAGAGTCTGAGTCCATGTGTTGTACTAGAAGTATTAACACCAAAGAAGAATAGAGAATGGAGGATGTGTGCATATTCTAGGACTATAAATAAGATCACAATCAAGTATAGGTTTCCATTGCCGTAGATGGATGATATTATGAATTGTTTGAGTGGAGCTGTGTATTTCTCAAAAATAGATCTATAGAGTGGATATCATCAAATTCAGATTAGAGAGGGAGATGAATGGAAGACTGCCTTAAAGATAAAGGAAGGGTTGTATGAGTGGTTAGTCATGCCTTTTGTGCTAACCAATGCACCGAGCACTTTTATGTGGCTCATGAATGAGATTCTAAAAGAATTCCTAGGAAAGTTTTTCATAGTTTACCTAGATGATATCTTGATAGTTAGTAAGACATTGGAGGAACATATCATGCATATTCGTAGGGTGCTTGAGAAGTTAAAGGAAGAGAAATTTTTGATTAATTTAAATAAGTACAATTGTGTGAAGAAGGAGTTAATGTATCTCAGATTTATAGTTTCAGTAGAAGGTCTAGAAATGGATCAAAGAAAGTGAAGGCTATCCTTGAATGGCCTACTCCAAGGAGTGCTACTGAGGTAAGATCTTTTCATGGTTTGACTATCTTTTACATAAAGTTTATCAAGAGTTTTAGAAGTGTTTGTGGACCCTTGACTGAAATAATAAGAGGGGATAGGAAAGAGTTTAAGTGGGTTATAGGGGAAGATAAGAGTTTTAAACTATTAAAACAAAACGTTACATAACACCTTGTTTTAGCACTTCCAGATTTTAATAAGGTGTTTCAAGTAGACTATGATATTAGTGGTACTACAATAGGAGCTATTTTGGGCCAAGAAGGTAAACCTGTTGCTTATTTCAGTGAGAAGTAAAATGATGCCAAGAGGAAATATTCTATTTATGATCAGGAATTTTATGCCATAGTTCAGGCATTGAAAAAGTGGAGCCACTATCTTCTTCCTAAGGAGTTTGTTTTGTATATTGATCATCAAGATTTAAAATATTTGAATAGTCAAGGAAATTTGAATCAGAGGCATTTGAAATGGGTTAATTTTTTGTAGAGTTCACATTTGTTTTGAAACACGAGAGTGAAAATTCTAACAAGATTGTAGATGTACCACTTAGCAAAAGGCAACTTTTGCTGACAAAGATACAGATTGAGGTGGTTGGGTTCAAGGAACTCAAGAATTTGTATCCAGAGGATTCTGATTTTGGTAAAACTTAGAAACCTTGTACAAAACCCAATACTCTAGACAAAATAAAGTGGTTGGATTTCATCATCTAGGATGATATGCTATTCAGAGGGAGTCAGTTGTGCATTCCACAAAGTTCTATAAGGGAGACTATCATCAAGAAGAAGCATAGTGGGGGATTGGTTAGACATTTTGGTCAAGATAAAACCCTTTCTTTAATTAGTAAGAATTATTATTGGCCACAATTGCAACAAGATGACAAGAAGTTTGTACAGAGTTGTAGAGTATGTCAAATGGCAAAAAGAGAAAAGCAGAATACAAGGTTGTATCAACAGGATAGAGTTAAAGCTATGATCATTGTTAGTAAGACAAAAATGGATAATTATACAGAAAGGCTTATGAAACTTAATGAACAAGCATATGTGCTTCAAGATCTTTCTAGGGGCACTCCTACTTCTCCCTTTGTTAGTGTTAAATCTTCCAAAGTGGGACATGGGAAAGACACCAACTCTAGTGTAGATGCAGTTGCTATTATTGGTGACACAGAAAAATCCATGCTTCTAGGTCATACAACTAGAGTCCAGAGAAAAGATAAGGGAATCACTCTTCTTGATGGTATAGTTAATAAAGTTAGGAGCATTCATGAGGATTTTCTTAGGAAAATTGTAGAACTTGTTAATTATCTACAGTTGGTTGGTGTGCACATGCATCTGCATCTGCATCTACATCTATATATATATAAGCTAGTAGGAGTTGCTAGGCATAATGAAAGATATTATTATTACTTTTATTATAGTTAATCTACAATAGTAAATTATATAGTGAGAAAATAAAGGGAAATTAACACATTGAATTAATTAATTTGATTAGGGTTAGCATTTAGCATTAGCATTAGGGTTAGAGTTTGGTTTAGATTTATTATTATGATTAGGATTAGGGCTTAGTGTTAAAGTTGGGTTTATCGTCATGGTTACGAGGAGAATTATGGTTAGCGGTAGGGTTTTGATTATAATTACAATAGGTTTCAGGTTTGGAATAGGGTTTTGGTAAGTGTTAAGGGCAAGGTTAGAGTTACTATTAGGGCTAGGATTGGAATTATAATTAGGTGAAGGATAAAAATTTAGATTTGGTCAGGGCTATGGTTTGGTTTAAGGTTAGGGTCAAGTTTAGGATTAAGATTTGATTTACGTTTATGATTATGATTAGAGTTAATATTAAAATTAGGATTTAGTGTTAAAGTTAATATTAGGGTTGAATGTGATAAAATGATATTTCCATATTTCCCACCGAAATACATATCATTAGCTCTCGTGCCTGCAGTGCGACTTACGACAAGTTCATATAATTCAAGGAATCCACAGACAATGCAGTATAGATTAAATTTATAAAGAAATCGGTATAATTCCAGGAGTCAAACTTAAACAATCGCTCGACATGCCCATATGGTATTTAAATTTGATAATACGAACTGTCACATGAACGAGTTTTCTGGTGCTCTTTATTGTGTTCAGAGTCTCCATTTATTCATTGGAAGCCGAAGGCATACTAACAAGACAGGTTAGGACCGGGGGCGACATGCAGCCTTTTACAGAATTCCTTGTACAGACGAACCCTGTCTCGCACCGCCGATGGTCGTCCTCCTTCGCATTCTTCACCGTTGATTGCTCTGATCGTGCCGGCGAATCCATTTCCGTCGCCGGTGGAAGTCATGGCGTCATGACAGCCGCTGCCAATCATCCAAAACCACACCGAAGTCTTGACCGATGCGTCTAACTTTTGGGCAACCAAATCTGGGTTGTTCAGCAGCGGAAGTCCAAAATATTCACCCGCTGCTCCGTAGTTGTAATTCCTGCAAGTAGATTGACACCCGTTCAGTATTCGTGAGATTAGAGAACGCCCTAATAATCAAAAATATAAATTAATTGATAAATATTATAACCAGCTTAGCTGCAGAGGCCCTCGTCCATAGTACTGCTCTCCACTTGCACAGGGATATTGTGTGGAAGGCTCGCAATAGGTGTCTTTTTCGATTTCTTCCACATAGCACAGATCTGAAAATAACAAACAAAGATTTCTCAGAATTCCCAAACAATCACGCAGTCAGTTTATGTACAAGTAAAAAGGAAAATATGTTTCGTACTTATAGTCTCATGGGCGACGTTGGCAAAGAAAGCAGCGAGCTCTCGCTTGCGAACTTCAAGACTTCCGGTGTTGCCAAAACTGGTGAAATTGCTTACTTTGATTGCGCTGATAAAGCCATTGTAAGTGTAGAAGCTCTTTCCTACACAAGAAGCGGCTCTTTCCTACACAAGAAGCGGAGATTCCAGATTTAATCTGGTTAAAGAAGTTCCGGGTGATAATGGCTTCAATGGATTCAATGGGAGCTGGGATTCCGGTTTTACCATTACATGAGCCCTCTTTGGGGCACGCAAAATTTTGCGCTGAGAGAGATTGCATCAGTCCAATGATTATCAGTGTGGCCATCACTAACACTAAACTCTTTGCATATGTCTCCATGGCTGAAATATTCTTTGTTTGATTTGTGAACTATGTGCAGCATAAGTGGTATATATAGATATACAGGATGCTCTGTATACATCAACTCTCGTCTAAAATTCTTGTCGTTGGTGACGTTGAGCTGTAATATTTAATGGTCCTATGGCCCTATTTTGATATTTGCAGGGTTCTCAAAATATCATAGTTTTTGGGAGGATTCTATCACATGAAAGCGGAGTTTTCACAGAAATAGATATATAATATTCGAAATGTGATCAGGTGAGAGGTAGAGCATGCACTAAGTAATACGAGGTGAGCATGTAACAGGACTGAACACAAATATTTGTCAAGTTCGCATACAATATTGACAGGAATTTGATTATTTAAAAGGAAGAACACAAATAATTTTTTTGAGTGATTGAGTTGCAAGTCTGTGGATAAACAGCTGGACTTGGACACATGGAGGCAGATTGTTTCCTCACAAGCAGGCTGTAAATATCTGGCCACAGCTTAACCCGCAGTTTAACCAACGTTAATGGCCCGAGTTTGTCTTCGTAGAAATCGTACCCGCCGCAGTCGTTTATGAAAAGAATAAATATGCACTCCAATAAATCCATCTCAGTTTGAAGGGTTCCTGATGAAAACGAGGCGAATCATTCCATCTGCTCAGACATTTTTATCACATTCTGATGTTCGAAGAATTAGAGCCGGCAGTTTTTTGGCTGTAACTGACATCAGTGTCTATTTACAGAATTAATAAATAAGTACTATTGATTCGACTGGCCATCCCACCAGACCACTATTTGTGTTTCAATTTTCTAGCCAGTAAATTTTATAGTATATGTAATTTTCCATAAAGATTAAATAGAACTTCAAATTTTTTTTTCCCTCAAGCTAGGATGTGTCCATTGTCATCGTTCTGAGATCCTGTATGCCATGGACGAAGTGGACTGCAACTTTTTTTAATTTTTCCTCGCGTTATAGTGCATGGTCCCTTGTTGTCATCCATAGATCCCTGCATATTTTTATCCCTTGCTTCCAGATCCAATTCGCACTTGGGTTGGATTCATTTTCTCATACTTGCTAACCATCATCCTAATGTTTCTAGTTGAAAGATACCAAAGAGAAGAGATTATCTTTAATGGTTTTGAATTTGGTTTTCAGCCCACCATAATTCTACTCCTATTGTTTATCTTTATTGCTTCAACATCTTTGACCGCTTTCTTTAAAGAGTTGATCATATTGTTTCCTTCATTCCAGAGGATCCCTTTGTTTGTTTTTGCAATTGATTTCTGATGGCTCTAAGGTTCATCCTCATCTTATTGAACTCATGAAAAATCCACTTAATCATTCTAAACGAATTCACCATAGCGTTTCTTGGGATGACCAAAACATCAGGCAAGACTTCCTAATTAGAACTTAGAACTCTAGAGAGGAGACATTTTGAGAAGATATGCGGGAAAGAGGGCCTTCATTCCATCCCTGAATCAAACATTCCATCTTTAAAAACAAGAACCATTTCCTTTTTCTGCACATGATAAGATGAATCATTCAAAGGAGCCCTATGCAAAGTAGGGGAGGGGAAGAACACCTAGATTTATGGCTAATGTGGCCATTCTTCTTAGGAGCCCTAGGATTTCTACCCTCACATATAAGGGAAATGGGTTGCAAATCTAAATTAATCTCAATATCCCAATCATCACCCTTTGAATGGATAATTTTAGAGTCTACACAATTCATATCCTCTTCTTCCATAGAGGGAACATGGGAGGTCTTATGTTTCGACTTAGAGGGAGAAGGGTCTAATTTCTAGTGCTTTATAATAAGCATAATTAAACTTTCAGGTAAAATAGTATTCTTAGGGTTCTTCCTATTATCCCTAATGCTTGTAGAGAGAGGATACAAGTAAGAAAGAAAATGAGATGCAAATCTTGTGATGATAGAGATTCAACATCACAAAATGGTGTCCATACCCCATTGTGAACCTCTTATCCAAGGAGACATACTACATCAAAATCTTAAGCACTCCATACCATAACTTCTTAATTGAGTTTATGGCATAACAACTCTTCTTTTACTTGACAAGATACCCACCTTCTATGTATTTAAAAAAAATATCAGCCACCCCAACTGAGTCCTTCTTACTTTTGAAAAAAATATTTCCATCATTAAGGAGGCCATTGAGTTTAGTTATAAACTCTTCCATGACATCCCTTTTATGTCCTATGATGTTCATAGTGCCATTATTCAATATTTTTTGTAAGTTTCTTAGTAATTTTATGGCCAAATTCATGTGAACTTTCTAAATAAAGGGTAACACCACTGCATTTTAGGATTCTCCAAATAACAACATTCTTCTTGACCTCCTCAAAATTAATTGGTTCCAAATAATTTCTATCCCCTCCCATCCTGACAAGGATACCACCAACAATAGGTAATACATTATCCACCTTTGCATGTGTTTTATTTTTTGTCTCCACAAAATTAACAATGAGAAGAGGGGCATAAAGTGCATAGAAAACATGCAAGATAAACTCCAAGATCCTATTGTACTTAAAGCTCACCATGACACATACCAATTTGAAATTTTTGTGTATCTTCATTCATAAACTATAATTTCTAGGACATTCTTAGGGAGGTTGTAATTCATCCTCCACCACATCAATTTGTTTCTACGAACACCAAGATTGGTAAAGAAGTTAGCTATGTCACTATCTTTGAATAGTAAACGTGCCATATCCTACATTCTTCAAAGAAATGAATAAGATATTTATAGTATTCAATATATTTTTTAATAGACCATGATAGGTCTTTACCACCTTTAAGACTATGGATAATGTTGTTTAAAATAATTTATCAACCAAAAATATTGTCATATTATTACAAACTGGAAATAGAACTGGCATCCAAAGTCTTATTGAGGTTGTCAAAACCCATGAAATGCAAGAAGGAAACTTTAAACATTGAATAAGTTTGTTCATTGAAAAATTAAGTGGAGAGCTATTAATGTCTTTTTCTAGTCTATTATTCATTCAAAGGTTGTCTTAGTGGCTATCCACCAACTTATATTTACAAAACCCAAGGTCACTTTATCCTTCTCTAATAAATCATTTCTTGCATAGGAATTTTGGTAATCCACTCAATCGTGTAGGTTTGTTCTTTTATATTTTTTATTTGTTAAGAGCCTAACCAAACCAAATGTATGAAGAAATCCAAATCAAAGACTATGGAGTTTTAAAATAGAAGCAATTTGGGAAGTGGTGACATGAAGGTTTGGAAGGGTATCAAAGAACAAATGAAAAAAAAATGGTTTAACAATTTAAGGTAATTTGTTTTGCCTAACTTCAAAACTATGTTGAGAATATTAACTCTAATTTATTTTTCCTTTGGAGTATTTTTAAATACCCAATGTTTAATACATTGTCAAAGTGGAACAAGGCTAAGAGTTATCATTTCATATTCTAGGGTCACTTATAATGAGTTCAAGGAGAAAAAAAGCTTGGGATATTGAGACACTATCAAAAGTGTAACAAAATAATTTATTATATTGTATACTAGAACTGATGGAGGGTGACTTAAAGTTTTATAAGTACAAACTTACAATATTTTTCTTTTTGTAATAAAATAATCTCAAATTGGAGAATTATATGGATATGGGAGGAGGACCACCCAATCTCCATAAAACATTATCAACCCAAGATTTAGTGGCTTGAAGCTACTTACATGAGTGTGTCAAATAAGATGAAAGTTTGATGTAAGAATGGCGATGATTACAACCTTCCATTTCCAAGAATTTTCCTCTTTAATACATAACTTTCTTTTGAGAGTCAATATTTCTTTACCACCATCCTTAAACATTGCTAGAATAGTAGACATTTATCACCTACTATGTAGTGATCAATTCATCAACAAAGTTCAAGGTAGATGCATGTGGAATTATGTAGTTTGCATCTATTGTTAAGATAAATATTTATAATGGCGACAACTCTTTACAAGAGAAGTGAAATGAATTGTAATAGCTTTTGATAAATATGGAGGAAGATGTTGGGTTTTTTCATTAATCAAGTTTATGAACCATTAGAGGGAATTCATATAGAGTAGGATACATACAATGTTATTAACATGCTTGTTAAAGAGATAAATTGTAATAACTACCCTTGACTGCTACTATTTTTTTTAACATAATTCCTTAACTTAATCAACCAATCATTTTCCTTTTAATTATTTTCAGACTCTCTATTTATTTATTGAAAGTGGAATAGATACTAACAATAGAGGTTAGGATCGGGGGCAACATGGAGCCTTTTACAGAATTCCTTGTATAGATGGACCTAATTTTTCACTGCCAAAGGTTGTACTTCATTGTATTCTCCATTATTGATTTCTCTGATAATGTTGGTGAATCCTTTTTCTATCACTGGTAGAAGTCATGACATTGTGACAATTGATGCCCATCATCGAAAAGAAAGCTGAAGTCTTGACCAATATGTCTAACTTTTGGGCAACCAAATCTAGTTTATTCAGTAAGAGAAGTCCAAAATATTCACCCACTACTCCATTGTTATAATTCCTACAAGAAGATTCATGTACATTCAATATTTAGGATATTAGAGAATGAACTAACTATATTAAAAAAATACATAATGATAAAATATTTTATTGAGAAATAAAATTATCAACTTAGTTGTAAAGGCCCTCGTCCATAGTACGTCTTTCCACTTACACATGGATATTGTGTGGAAGACTCGCAATAGGTGTCTTTTCTTATTTCTTTCATATAGCATAGATCTGCAAGTAATAAACAAAGATTTCTTATAGTTCCCAAATAATCACGCAATCAGTTTGTTCTCAGTATGTTGCAGTTAGATAGTTTTTGTGTTTTTAGTGGCATTCCTTTATTTTATTTTATTTTATTTTCAAACCTCAGGGTACGTTATACACATCATTGTGTGGTTATGTCTAGGTTTACACCTCAATTTGATACTTTAGTGTGGAGTTATCTTGGATTTATGTACAAGCCTATGTGTTCTAAGAACTTGTTGGATTTTGTTGTGAATGCTCTATATATTGAGGCATTTGATATTTGTTTGTAACTTAGCTCAAGCGAGAACACCTTTTAAGGTTAGGGTTTGTAGAATGAGATTAGATTTGGATATGATATTAGAGAAGAAGCTTATAATGTAAGCTACATGTTGCAAGTCAATTTGATGTAAATATTGTGAATTTGTGATAATGTGAATATGTGATTTTGCATGTTTCTAGTTCATTTTTATGTTTCTTTGATCTTGATTTTTTTTAATTTCTGCTATGTTGACTCGAGCTACATGGTTTGGACTATCTCCATTGGGGAAAATCCTTCCATGAAAGTGTCCTTCTACCTCTTGTATGGAATATTTCACAAATTACCAAGAAGGAAAGTTTGGAAAAGAGTTTTTATGAGACAATAAAGCATGTGAGATAATTGGAAAAGGTGATGTTTTATTTAAACTAAAAGGAAGAAGTAAATGGTTATTGAAAGATGTTAACCATATTCCCAAATTAAAGAAAAATCTAATTTTTGTTAGTCAGCTTTACACACAAGGGAGGCATACTTTCTTCTTTGCAAATGCCTAGAAAGTAACAAAATGCTCCAAGGTTATTGGCAAGGGCAATAATGTTGGTAGTTTATATATGCTTCAGAGAGTCCTATTGAAGTGGGATATACCATTACTGTTATGGACATCAATGTGGCACTTTGGCATCAAATTATAGGGTGCATGAGTAAGAAAGGACTTGAAGTTATGATGAAATGAAAATAACTACCTGGTCTACAATCAGTTAATTTGGAGTTTTACAAATATTTTATTTATGGAAAATAGCGGTGGGTCAGCTAGTTATTGAAGGATGGACATGAAAAGAAGACAACACCATTGGAACAAGTATAGTTAGATGTCTTTGGATGTAAAGAGGTAACCATTTTAGGAGGTGCAAATTACTTTTTTACTTGATGACTGTACAAGAAAACTTTGGATTTTTATTCTTTCTAGAAAATCTAATGTGTTTCCAAAATTTGAAGTCTTTAAAGAACTTTTGAAAATCAAATTGGACACAAAATTAAATTCCTAAAAATTGATTTAATGGAGAAGAGTTTTGTTCCTTGAAGTATGATATTTTTGTGTAGATAATGACATTAAAAGGGTTAAAGTTTCTCCCTTTATCCCTCAAGAAAATGGGGCAACAAAAAGGCTCAATAGGAAAATTCTTAAGATAGATTGACATGTATGCTTTCTATTAGAGTTGATGACAAAACAATCCACATCTCCTAAGAACACATGTAGGCAAACACCTATCACAAAAAGAGAGAGAACCAAGAAGCTAGATAGGGTTGAACACATGGATCCACAAGAGAGGAGAAATCATTGATATGCAAAAAAACTTTTTGCAACAATGTATAATCTATTATTCTCTATTACAAGGCTATGAAAACAACAGGAGAGATCAACCTTATAAAGGATATTTGAAACCCTAAAAGGGTGGAAAGTCCTAGGTTACAAAATAATAATTAATAAAGAAATTAATTATTATATGCCTAAAGTTTAGCTTAAGAGGAAAGAGACAATAAGTGACTTAGTAATTAAATCAATATGATTTAATTAAAAAGTAAACACTTTATTACTCTAACACCCCACCTTAAGATGAACTTTGGGAGAAGCCAAAAACCTAGAAAGAACTACTAAAAGTAAATGGGTCCTAACAAAAGAAGGCCTGATCAGGTACCCAAGTACAAAAGAGAGTCTCTAAAAAGTGGAGAAATAGAGAAAACATGGTGTAGGAGCACTCCCTCCACTCTTCACATCAATGACACTTCTATGCTCTTCAAAGGATTCACCCAAGGGTATCCATGCCTAAGGGACTTTTTAGAATCTGTAAATTTTGTTTAGAAAGCCAACTTGTAAGACCTAGTCACCCTTAGTGTGGTTATAAACCATGGGTTTTTGACTATGGTCCAAAGGCACTTTTAGGTTTTTTGTTTATTTTAATGTTTTTATGTAATGTTTGGGATCATTAGGATCCATGGCTTAGGCCTAGAGGCTCTTTAGGAGCAAGAATGTAATATTTTGCAAAAGTGCAAAATGCAAGTAATGTTGCTTGACAACCTCTTTGAAAAGTTACCACCAAATTGTAAAACCACCTCCCAATAGTCATAACCTTTGAAAAATAGTTGGACCCATTAGGGGAAGTTCTTAAAATATCCCTTATAGGTGGTTGGAAGAGGACGATGGTGGAAAAAGTGAGAAACTTATGTAATTTTGCATTCAATCAATAAAAGAAATCCCTATTTTTCTCTACGATTTTGGATTATGAGACAATACATGTACAGATTGATATGGCATGAGAAGGAAGTAATTGTTCAATCCAAAATCTAATATGAATTAGGATTCCATTGCATTTGATATGAATTTATTCAAACATTGGAGTCTAGAGTTTCAAGATTTTGCACTTTGGGTTTTCAAGAAACCTTCCTGAACCAGGGTTTCAAGAAATCATGCCCTAACTTGCTTTTCCTTCATGGGATTCCCTTGAGAAGTTGGGAAATGCAAGTAGGGTCAATGTAATATAAGTCCTTAGGAGTTTTGGAGAAAGGGGTTTGCCTTGAGAAGTATGTTTACAGACTCTAGACCAAGCATCTCTATGTGCTTGGTGCAGGAAATGGAAGAGTGAAGTGACAAAAACACTTCGATGGTGGATAAATGCAATTCGATAGTGGAATATTATCTCTTGGGGTTTACTAGTATCATTAAAATAAGTTATTTGTCTTGGATAATCAACTGGTGAACTTTTCCTTAAGTTACCAAGTTGGGTTGCCCTATTAGGACTAGTGGGTCAGGAGTTGTTTGACAGAGTCCAGGTTGGTTGGGATCTTGCGATCTAGAGGCTAGACTCAACTCAAAAAAGGGTACCCAAACCTGCAATTTATTTTCTAGTCTCTTTGGAGGGATTTTGAACTAAGTCCACATAACTCGGTTCAAAAGTCTACAAGTCGGTAGGCTTAAACCGACCACTGATTGTCCCAAAATTGGTAAGTTGTGGAAATCACTCCCATCAGAGGCATATAGGAAGCATGGAGCCTTTCCATCCCCTTTCCAATACCAAGGTTCCCATTTCAAATTTGAATTAGTCAGGAAACTTCATAGTAGGATTACTGAGTGTTAGTAATCTACTCAATGAAGTTACCGAGCCACTTAGTTATCAAGGAAACTAAGCACTAACCAAGTTCAGTCAAGCAAAGACTCAACCGAGCAGTAGTCAATCCAGAGGAGTAAAGCTAGAAAAAGACACTAAAGCCTCTTGTGAGGATAGTGTATTTGTGGTTGTTATAGGATCTTCTAAAGGTGTAGAACACTCTCCTAAGCCCACTTTGGGTTCAAAGTAACATAGAAGGTCTCACCATTTACCAAGTTGTCTATGTAGGGGAGAGCTATGCGTCAAGTGGTATCAGAGAATCTAAGATCCTTAAGGTAAAGATATACCAGCACCATGGAAGGAGAAGAAGAATGAGGATTGTCATCAAGGATGACCAATGCAAAGATAGTAGGATACCTGAGAGAGCAAAGGACACAATGTGATGATCGAAGAGACATTGAGATGGAGCAAATGAGGCAAGAGATGGATGGGCTTAGGGAAGAGCTTCAGAAGAGAGGTAGTGGAAACTCTTATGATGTCAAAGAAGGGAGTGATGAAGAACCCCTTGAGCAGGAGGAAGAAGAATGTCCTGCAGACCAGAGGCTACTTATGAAGACTCTAAAATGTATGGAGACGAGAACCATTGACACCAAGCTTGAGTTGCCTACATACAATGGGAAGATGCACCCGGATAATGCAATGGATTTGGTGGATGCCCTAAATAGTTTCTTTGATTGCGAAGACATCCCCGTGAATTAGAGGGTGAAGATTGCTAAGTCAAAGCTCAAAGGCTCTGCACTCACATGGTGGAAATTCACTCAAGATGATAGGGTGAAGAATGGAAAGAATCCAGTCACCACTTGGAAGAAAATGGTGGGCCTGCTTAGGGAAACTTATGTCCCTAAAGATTATGAAGTTCAACTTCATAAAGATGAATGAGTCTAAGACAAAAAGAGATGGACATCTCTAGCTATACTAAAGAATTTCAGAGATTGGTGATGAAATCCAAGCTTGCTGAACCAAAATGTGTAAAGCTTGCTCGGTATATGAAAGGCCTAAGGGTCTCAATTTCGGATGAACTGAGTTTAACAAGCCCTACCACCATGAACCAATGCTATCAATTGGTATTGAAAGTTGAATAAAAGTTTAGAAGGAGGAGTGAATAGAGTGGTAGAGGAAAAGCCAAGAATGAAAGAGGCAGAGGAAACTTTGGAGGAAGATGACAAAAAAATAGACCACAAGGAGAGTCTAATAAGGAGAACACCCAAGGAGAAAGTAGTTCAAGAGGTGGATACCAAGGTAGAAGAGGAAATGATAGGGGTAGAAATGGAGGAAGAAACAATGGAAAAATCAAATGTTATAACTGTAATTAAATAGGGCACTACACCAATAGGTTTTTGGATAGAGACAAGTAGAATAACCAAGGTGAAAGAAGAGCCAACCTAGTGCAAGAAGATGATTTTGATAGTTTGAGAGAGTATACTAGAGAAGATGGAGTAAGCCTCATGATGAAGAGGACTTTGATCCAAGCAACCATTCTGATGGACCCTCCTCAAAGAAAAAGTCTTTTCAGAACCAACTGCAAGAGCCATGGAAAGGTATGCAAGTTGGTAATTGATTTTGGTTCTACTAAAAATCTTGTATCTAGAGAAATGGTAGATAAATTAAAATTAGGAAAGATACCCCACCCAAACCCATCCCATGTATCTTTGTTGACAAAAGGGCAATAGACCCTCATAAATGAACAAGCTTGGGTAGATTTCTCTATTAAAGACTATAAGGATATAGTCCTTTGTGATGTTGTGGATATGGATGTATGCCACCTTTTGTTAGGATGTCCATGGCAATAAGATGCACAAGCTAAACATGATGGAGTAACAAAAAAATACCAAATTATTTAAAATGGTCACAAATACAACCTGCTCCCTCTTCCTAACCCTCAATAAGAAAAACCAAAAGAACAGTTAGTCATGCTTGCAAGAGAACAAGAGATGATAAGAATTATTCAAAATTCTGAGGTAGGATATGCCCTATTTCTTAAACCAAAGGAGAAGATAGTGCAAAATGAAGTACCGAAGGAAGTAGATAGTCTACTACAAAAATAAAAAGGAATATTTGTAGAAGACACACTAGATGAACTCCCACCATTGAGGGACATCTATCACCAAATAGATTTTATCCCAAGTGCTTCCCTGCCCAATAAGGCTTCTTATAAAATCACTCTTGATCAGAATGTTGAAGTCACTAGTCAAATTAGTGAATTGTTGACAAAAGGACTCATACAAAAGAGTCTCAGCCCTTGTGCAATCCCAAGTGTTTTTGCCCCTAAAAAGGATGGAAAATGGAGACTATGCACTGACTCCAAGGAAATACACAAAATAACAATCAGATATAGATTCCCCATACCCATGATTGAGGATCTATTAGACCAACTCTAAGGAGCACATTATTCTAAAAAATTGACCTTAAATTTGGTTACCATCAGATAAGAATAAGGCTGGGAGATGAGTGGAAGGATGCATTTAAAACAACAGAAGGATTATATGAATGGCTTGTGGTGCCATTTGGCCTTAGCAATGCTTCGAGCACCTTCATGATATTAATGAATGAAGTGCTTCAAGATTTCATAGGAAAGTTTATGGTGGTCTATTTAGATGACATCCTAATCTTTAGTGAAACTATGGGAGACCACATGAGACACTTTGAACAAGTTCTCCAAAGACTACATCAGAAGAAATTGTCTATCAGCTTATAAAAGTGTATACTCATGGAACAAGAGTTGATATTTTTGGGTTTTGTTATCTCAAAGGGCATGTTGAAAATGGATCTTGAAAAGGTAGAGGATATCATCAATTGGCCCATACTGAAGATTCCAGGAGAAGTCGGGAGCTTTCATAGATTGGCTACCCTTTATAGGAAGTTTATCAAAAATTTCAATCACATGTGTGCACCTTTACTTGATACCATCAAGGGTGGTAGAAAAACAAAATTCCAATGGACAACACAAGTAGATGAAGCTGTCAAGTATTTGAAGGAGAGAGTAGCACAATACCCCATTTTGGAACTACCTACCTTCAAAAAATTGTTCACAGTGGAGACTGATACTAGCAATCTGGCTATAGATGCAGTCCTTAGTCAAGATGGAAGACCAGTGGCTTTCTTCTCTGAAAAACTAAGTGAAGCAAAGAAGAAATAAAGTACATATGACTTGGAACTTTATGCTATGGTTCAAGCCCTCAAGAAATGGAAGCACTACTTGCTTCCTAAGGAATTTATTGTCTTTATAGATAATCATGCTTAAAGTTTTCTGAACAGTCAGGATAAACTAAGCTGCAGGCACATGAAATGGGTTGAACAACTCCAAGCATTCACATTTTCAATAAAGCATAAGAAAGGAACTTCAAACAAAGTGGAAGATGCTCTCAGCAAAAGAGTGATTTTGGTTGAAGAAGTGCATGTACAAAGCATAGGAATTGATTCCCTCAAGCACCTATACAAAGATGATTCAAACTTCGGTGATATCTATAAGGTTTTCTCTACTCTATTAGATGCATATAATACTATTTATTTAGAATATTTATTACAGAATGGCCTTTTGTTCAAAGGAGGTCAACTCTGTATTCCTAAATTCTCCATGAGAGAAAATCTTATTAGAGAAAAACATTGTGGAACACTAGGAGGTCATTTTGGCATAGATAAAATACTTGGACTATTAAGGAGAAACTATCATTGGCCTCGATTACCAATTGATGTCAGAAATTTTATTGAATCATGCACTATTTGTCAAAGGGCTAAAGGAGTTAGGACCAATCAGGGTCTCTATCAACCACTTCCTATTCCAACAAAGCCATGGGACAGTGTGAGTATGGATTTTTTCTTAGGACTTCCGAGAACTAAACAAGGATTTGATAGTATCTTTGTTATAGTTGACATATTTAGCAAAATGGCACACTTTGTTCTGTATGCACCCTAAAATGGTAGCCTAGACTTTGGGCCTCCATTCAACAATTTGTCAAATCCCTGAATCAATATTTTCAAAAATCAGCATTTTTTCAATTATATCAATTTCCTTGATCAAATCATAATCAATTCAATATTTCCTAAGGTTTGAGCCTTATTTAATTTAAAAGAGAAAAAAATAAAAATCTTATTTAATTAACAGAACATGCTCCCTTTTAATTAATTAAAAATCTCTTTTAATTAAATAATAAAATCATTTTATCCTAAGTCTTTATTTATTTAAAAGGAATATTTCCTCCCCTTTCAATAAATAAAAAGCCCCCACTTTTCCTCTTATCCTAAGTTGCACAAATAAAGCATTATTCTTATTTTATAAAAAGAGAAAAAGTATTTTTTGTCTTATATGGACACAAAAGTCAACTCTTATTTTCTCATTGGAGGATATTTGTGCACATGGATTTCTCTTGTTTGATGCTCCACCATTGATTAAGTCTTTTGCCTCTTAATCTCCATGGTCCATTCTTTTTCATTTCCTATAAAAGGAGAGCTCTCTTCCTCATTTGCATCTTAGATTTTCATGCTAATATTATGCTGCAGGTTTTCTAGGTCATTGGAGCTCTCTTTGAAGACACTCTTGCAATCCAAGCTTTGAAGACTTTGTTGCATCTCATTTCATATTTGCTTTCATAGTTGCATGATAATGGCATTCTTAGTGTAGATTTCCTTTTATGCAATAGATTAATCTCACATAGTCTAAATAGGAGGGATTGGTCACATTTTTTCTTTCCTTTCATAGATTAGTTGCATTGTACTTTCATTTCCATAGACTAGATTGCATTCTCATTCTTAGCTTACTTGCATTGCATTGCATACATTTGGATTTCATTAGAGATATTGGAATTGTTGCCCTTGTCTTTGAATTGGAATCTCTCATTGTGTGGTTGACTAGCAAGGTCATGAGTTCATAGCTCTAGCTGAGAGCAATTTCAAAAATCTTGCAACTCCATGCATAGAGAGCTATGGATCGATTTGTGAGGGCTCATTCTTGAGTTTCCTTGCATGTAAGGATTCATAGAAGTGTGACAACATTTTAGCACACATTTTTAAATAAGTGGTCAGAATTCATGGATTACCAACATCCATTATCTCTGACAGAGATGTGAAATTCCAAGGGCACTTTTGGAGAACCCTTTGGAAAAGTTGGGTACAAACCTATCATTTAGTTCTGCATACCATCCATAGATAGATGGGCATACTGAAGTTGTAAATAGATCATTAGGAAACCTTATAAGGTGTCTAACAAAACAATATGGACAAACTTGGGATGATATCCTTCCTCAAGAAGATTTTTCTTTCAATGATTTAGTAAACTATTCAACAAGGAAGATACCATTCCAAGTGAATTATGGACTCCATCCAAGAGGAGTTATGGAATTGAGAGAGTTACCGACTGACTTTAAAGTTAGTGCACATGGAGAAGAATTGTCTACATGTATCAAAAAAATCCATGATAAAGTCTGAGATACATTGAGTCAGAATACTGCAAAGTACAAAGAACAGGCAGATAAGAGGAGAAGATATGTTACTTTCAAAGAAGGAGATCAAGTATGGGCATACTTGAATAAGGAAAGGCTACCAAGGGGACACATCAAATTGTAGATGAGAAAGATTGGTCCCTGTCAAATACTTTATAAACTTGGGGATAATGCTTATGAAATTTCTTTACCCCCTACTATTTCTATTTCTCCTATCTTTAAAATTTGTGATCTCACTCCTTTTAAGGGAGATGTAGGATCTAATGACACTTTGTAGGATACTGAAGACACACATGCAGAATGGATAAAGGACTTGCTACCAAGCCAACCTTTATAGTTGGAAAAGATTCTTGACTCTAAAGTCATCAAGAAAACAAGGAAGAAGACCTACAAATATTACTTGGTCAAATGGAAAGGGTTACCTGACATTGATGCTACATGGATGAGTGAAGAGTGTATCAACAAGCATGGAACTTTGGTTCAAAAACTGCTCTCAAGTGGGACTTGAGTTTTCAAAACATGGGAGTATGGTGTAGGAGCACCCCCTCCACTCTTCACATCAATCACACTTCTATGCTCTTCAAAGGATTCACCCAAGGGTATTCATGCCTAAGGGACTTTTTAGAATTTACAAATTTTTTTTAGCAAGCCAACTTGTAAGACCTAGTCACCCTTGGTGTGGTTATAAGCCATGGGTTTTTCACTATGGTGCAAAGGCACTTTTAGGTGTTTTGTTTATTTTAATGTTTGATCATTAGGATCCATGGCTAAGGCCTAGAGGCTCTTTAGGAGAAAGAATGTAATATTTTGCAAAAGTGCAAAATGCAAGTAATGTTGCTCGACAACCTCTTTGAAAACTTGCCACAGAATTAAAAAACCACCTCCCAACGATCACAACCTTTGAAAAAAAGTTGGATCCGCTAGGGGAATTTCTTCAAATATCTCTTACAGGTGGATGGAAGAGGATGATGGTGGAAAAAGTGATAAACTTATGTAATTTTGCATTCAATCAATAAAAGAAATCCCTATTTTTCTCTACAGTTTTGGATTGTGAGACAATACGTATATGGATTGATATGGCATGAGAAGGTTCAGTAATTATTCAATCTGACATTTGATATGCATTAGGATTCCAATGCATTTGATCTGAATTCGTTCAAACATTAGATTCTAGAGTTTAAAGAGTTTGCACTTTGAGTTTTTAGGAAACCTTCCTGAACCAGGGTTTCAAGTAATCATGCTCTAACTTGCTTTTCCTTCATGGAATTCCCATGAAAAGTGGGGAAATGCATGTAGGGTCAATGTACTCTAAGTCCTTAGGAGTTTTGGAGAAAGGGGTTTTCCTTGAGAAGTATGTTTGCAGACTCTAGACCAAGCATCTCTATGTGCTTGGTGCAGGAAATAGAAGAGTGAAGTGACAACAACACTTCGGGGGTGGGTAAATGCAATATGATAGTGGATTTTTGTCTCTTGGGGTTTACTAGTATCAGTGCAACAAGTGGCTTGTCTTGGATAATCGACTGGTGAACTTTTCCTTAAGTTACCGAGTCAGGTTGCCCTATTAGGACTAGTGGGTCAGGAGTTGTTTGAAATAGTCTGGGTTGGTTGGGATCTTGTGATCTGGAGGCTAGACTCAACTCAAAAAAGGGTACCCAAACCTAAAATTTATTTTTTAGTCTCTTTGGAGGAATTTTGAACTAAGTCCACAGAACTCGGTTCAAAAGGCTACAAGCCAGTAGGCTTAAATCGAGCACTGATTGTCCCAAAACTGGTAAGTTGTTAAAATCATTCCCATCGGAGGCATATAGGAAGCATGGAACCTTTCCATCCCCTTTCCAATACCAAGGTTCCCATTTCAAATTTGAATTAGTCAGGACACTTCATAGCAGGATTACCAAGTGTCAGTAATCTACTTGGTGAAGTTACCGAGCCACTCGGTTATCAAGGAAAATGAGCAATAACCAAGTTCAGCCGGTCAAAGACTCAACCAAGCACTAGTCAAGCTGAGGGAGTAAAGCTAGAAAAAGAAACTAAACTCTCCTGTGAGGATAGTGTATTTTTGGTTGTTATAGGATCCTCTAAAGGTGTAGAGAGCTCTCCTAAGACCACTTTGGGTTCAGAGTAACACCAAAGGTCTCATCATTTACTAAGCTTCCTATATAGGGGAGAGCTCTATGTCAAAACCACATGGGAAAAAATCTACCCCAAAAAGAGATGAAGACTAGTATGAAGGACTCAAGACTCCAAAACTAGGAATGTTCTAGAAAATAGGAACACGGATGAACATGTAGAACATCACTGAAGCAAGAAGCTACAAACTCTATCAAGAAGTAATGGTTGATCTAGAGATCCTCATCAAAAATATGATCAGGTAGAGAAGACTATAATCTGCATGAGTGTCCTCAAATGAAACTACTTGAATTGGAAGGCAAATGAAGATTAAAAAAAAGAAGTCAAAGATATAGAATACTGTAATATACACGAGTTCCCTCAAATGACACTACTCAAATTAGGAGACAAACAAAGGAAAAACACCCGAACTTGAAGATATAAAATATTGTAATCCGCACGAGTGCCCTCAAATGGCACTACTCAAATTAGGAGGAAAACAAAGGCAAACACCTAAACTAAAAAATAAAGATGGCATAAAAACACCAAAGTCTGAAGAGATGATCAATCAAAGATGGAAGAGTGCCTCCAAAAATAGGAAAGAAAGAGTGTCGATATGGTAAATGATCCATCTCACCAAAATGCATAGGTACCCAGCCACTGCATCCTCTTAGTACACATAGGATCAACTATTGAATACATAGCTCACACTATCAAACAAAGGAAGAAAAAGAACTAACAGTAGAAACCCCCCCATAATGCTAACAAGGGAGTAATGATAGGTACACTGAAAAGAACATGTAATATGAACTGCATGATGAAGAAGAACCAGGAACATCAAATGTGCATAGATAGTACAAACACAAATAGAGATACCTGAGGCTAATGTCTCTGGAGGAATGCTTACATGAGAAAATTAGATGGAAAACAAAGGTAAAAGATCAAACTCCCCATGATACTTTATAATTGAGTGTGAGTAAAAAGAGCAAAAACATGTGCAAGATCTCATACATGCAATAGAATGACACATTATCTCAGTGCATGTGCATAAGACAATGCTACAAAAGTGAAGTATACATTGTTCAAAGAAGAGTGAAGGCTGGTGAAACAAAAGAACAACCTAAGAAGAGCCATCCTCTAAAGGGAAGAGATCTCAAGACCTAAAGCATCCAAGATATTCACCAGAGTGCAAAAATATAAATAAATAAATAAAATATACCTGGAGTAGAATTTGAAAACTTGACACATAATACTAGAAAGATCACAAAATAAGTTTTCCAATGATATATCATTTATCCAAAATGGAGTCCAAATGTGCAAGATATGGCTACCGGAGTGTGGAAATGAACTTATGACTTTGACAAAAAAAAAAAACACCATAAAAAAAGAGAAATAAAAAATTCAAACCTCCAGATCTAGATAGAGCTCAAAAAGAGCTTTTTGATGATATCATGTTTGCCCGATTTCGACACTGTATGGTCAAGTTATGAGAAAAAAACCACAAGTATGTTGATGGGCCCAAAAAAGGTACAAAAGGGTGCCGATGTGTGCTGACGTCAACACTTCATGAGGCTAAATTTGATGGTTGTATGACCGTCACCACAAAAATCTAATTGGGCCTGGGTGCCAAAAAATATAGGCCCTTGGTCATGTGGTGGCTAGGGGCCTGGGCAATTAGGTCCTAGTCCTCTATGACCTGGCACTGCATAAATTTGGACTGGCATCTAGCAGTTACCGTTACGACGGGTAGCAAGTCTAGTGCTAACCTTGTTGTGATGGCTAGCAGAGACCGCACAGTTAGCCATGATGGTCACACCAGTGGTAATGATGGTAAAAACCATAACGAAGACCATCACAGTTTAGTGAGTGGGGCCGTGAGTGGCTCTGATGGTAAAAAAAATTGCATTAGATTGCATGCCCAAGTTGTACGACCTGCCATACAATTTTTTGGCCTCAGAGGCCAACTTGTCCAAATTTGATAAGTTTTATATCAAAATAGGGGTTCTTGGATGCTATGAGCTCAAAAATGAGGTTCGTTTGAGCCAAAAGTGCTGAAAATAATAGTGACTACCTCAGGATGCGTGCTAGGGTTGAACGACATTGGTGCAAATGTTTTTGCCATAGAATCCAAAATTTGTCCAAATTAGACAAATTTTATATAGATTAAGGGGTTCTTGGGTGATTTGAATGCAAGGGTGAGATTCATTTGATCACAAGATGACAAGAAAAAGAGGTCCCCCTAGATCCAACAAAAAATCCCCTGAAACTGTAGATCTGATGAACAAAGTCGAATCTCTCAAGAAGAGACAAGGGAAAATAGATCTGAAACTCTGATACCATATTGGAGTTGATGAGAAAACAAATTTCAGCTCTAAAGAACACCTACTGCAAACACATGTCACATAAAGAGAGAGAAAAAAGAAGCTAGAGTGGCATGAACGCATGAATTCATGAGAGAGGAGAAATCATTGATGTGCAAAAACAAAAGTTGAAGTAATGTATAGTCTGTTATTCTCTATTACAATGTTATGAAAACAAGAGGAGAGATCATCCTTATAAAGGAAATCTGAAACCTAAAAGGGTGGAAAGCCCTAGGTTGCACAATAATAATTAATAAAGAAATTAATTATTATATGCCTAAAGTTTAGCTTAAGTAGAAAGAGATAATAAATGACTTATTAATTAAATTGGTATGATTTAATTAATAAGTAAACACCTTATTACTCTAACACTTTCTTATGTTGCTTTAGTAAAATAATTATGGGCTGATGTATGTAATACAATAGTGTATTTAATCATCATAGTCCTTCATCTCACTTAGATTTCAGAATTCTTGAGGAGGGATGGATGGGAAAAAGAGTTTCATATTCAAACCTTTGGGTCTTTGAATTTCAATCTTTTATACATGTTCCTAAGGAGAAGAGGACCAAGTTCGATCCCAAATCATATCCCTTTATTATTTTTGGGTATGGAGAGGATTACTTTGGGTTTAGATTATGGAATTTAGTTGATAAGAGTATCATTCAAAGTAGAGATGTGGTTTTTAATGAAATAATGTTTCGAGGATTGAAGGATTAGGAGACACACATCAAAGAATATAAACCTTTAACATATATTCTTCATAATGGTAATGGTTCTTTAGAAGGAAATACAAATACAATTCCTCATGCTATGTCTTCTTCATCACCTACCTTTGTCTTGGATCCTTCTCCTATATCATTACCATCTTCTTTTATCTCTACATCTTCAAGTGAAAATTTTATTGGTATTCATTATAGCTAAATCATTCAACATTTTGGTAATGTATGGCAAAGAGATAGCACTTTGTAGAGAATTGAAAGGTCGTAGCACTCTCCCTCAAGCTCTTTATAGGGGATTACCTATTCCTATGATTTTGACTACAAATTTCCATATCTTGGTAGTGATTCCTCACATATTCTTCTTTCTGAGCCACATGATGATGTGGGCTACATAACCACAGATCAAGGTAGACATTCTCTCAGTTAAGAACATTGCATAAAGGAATGGTCACATGTTGATGTGGACTCATATGTTATTATGGAATCAAAGAGAATTACTATAATTCCTATTCAATTGGTGTGTGGTTCATATGCTCCTCCTTGGTTGTTGACCTTCTATTTGAAGGTTTATTTGTACAAATATTTCTCAATCAACTTACTAATTATTATTATTGTTACCCCAATTTCCATGTACATGCAAATTTGGCCAAAACCTATTCCAAAATCTCTATTTTCACCTTGCCAAGCATCCCTAAAAATTTCATGATTTTATGTTTGGTTTCTTGGCCTCTGCAAATTTTCTATCTCCTTGGCCTGCAAGTAAAAAATTTGAAAAAGTAGCCGTTACCAAGAAAACCCTGCAAACCCTAAGCCTTGTTCTAATTCCTTGTTACTTTATCTTGGCCACTTCAGTCCTCAAAAACCCATGTGCACTTTATTCTCATTGGTCGGTCGTAGGTTCTCTAAGTTCTCTAGTGGTTACCCCTTTTATTCAGTGATTCAGTGACTACATTGGTTCTCTTAGTCGCCAAATGTTTGGCAGTTAAGTCTTAACATCCCATGACCCAGTGAAATAGCTAGCCTTTCCTCATTCATGTATTCACTAAGTCTTTTGGCGGTCACTTTAGTGAGGTCCCAGTCAGGAAGATCTGATGGTTGTCATGAATTTGCAAGGAGTTCTTCTGACACATGCGATCTTGCGATGGTCGTCAATGTTCCAAGTATGAAGCGCTGCAGTGTGTTAGTGGGTCTAATGCCATGTCATCTTATGTGGAAGCTCCTGATTAGCTGAAGGGTTGTGATGTGTAACCTTGTCAAAGCGGACCTGCCAGACTGTGTTCAGATGATCCTATGGCTGGTGCATGATCTCATGGGTTGTGTCAGAGCCATGAGATTATGCACCGACCGTCGATTTCACTTTGTTGTAAGAGCCTTGTGGGTGGGTCCTCATTTGCTGATGTGCTCATTTTCTATTGGTCCACATAGTGATGACTAAGATTTGTTAGTGGGGCCATGTTAGAGTCTCTGCAAGGATGTCAGAAGGATGAAGATCAATGACTGGCGTATCTTCGCAAGGAGGTTTTCTGACACATGCAATCTTGCACCCGCCGTTTGATCTACCAAATGTTTAGGTCCTGTCAGTGGGTCCTGTTGGTTGTGGATTATTCCCTTTGATCTTCAACTTGTAGATTTACACTTTGACAGATAATATAAAAAAATCCTGACTCTATCACCACTCCAAAGTCCACAAGGAAGGGGACCAACTGACAAGGATCAAAAGATCCTTTTTCACTTTGAGCTTCAATGCTCAGGTGGGTGTACCCTTGACTCACTTCTTTAAAGGAGTCTTAAAATAATGTATACTATACTCACACAAGTCTAAAAGGTTTATCAAATGAATGTTCATGTTTGTGGTTGTTAACCATGAAACTTCAAGAGAAAAGACCAGTGCCTTATCCCAGGGCTAAGAGTCACCCAATTGTATACTTCAACTGAACACCTCAAATCAAACACAATGGAAACCAGAGTAAGTGTTTTTCCTATTACCCCTTTCCCTCAAGCACAAGGACATCAAATTCTACACCTGGCTGTAAACTCACTGAATTCACCTAAAAGGCTTTAATCCTAACTTTGTTTGAAACTCAGAGATGAATTCAAAATACTCTTTGTTTACCATACATTAACACACTTTATGATATTAACATATATGAGCTCAGAGACAAGCAAGAAGACATACACAAGATACAAGATTGGGATCCAAGAATGTTTTCATTAACAAATCTAGAATCAGCATACAATTAACATGACACAAAGCTAAGAAAAAGACACCAAATCAAACCTCTATCAGTCTATTACAGTAAAAAACTAGGGACCAAAAGCAATAAGATTTCAAAACCCCTACAAAATCCAAAAACTCTCTAACTTAAACCCCCTAGTCATCTTGAAAATCTGCAACAAGCTACGGATGACTAGGGTTAGGGCTTCAACCACCCAACCTGCTGGAAATGGTCACAAAAATTACTACAAACACTCCTTGAGCCAAGAAAGTCCTTCACCAGGTACAAAACCTCCTTTGCAATTAACCGCATAGACCCTAGACCACACCGCAAATAGCAAACTAGTCATTTCTCACCGAATAGGGTCACTTCTGCATTGAAAACCAGTCCTTTCTGGTTGCTGGAAACCCTCAAAAAATTTGAATTTGAAAACAAATGACTACATCAATGGCGCCAGCAGAGAAACAATGACCCACATTGTAACCTTCATCAACTTTATATCTCCGCCATCCGATGAATCTTCCCAGGCTTCGCAACTCTAATTCATCCAAGCACCTCGGGTTTCATTCAACGAACTGGCGACAAAGCATTTCTTAGTCACGGAATAAAAATCTTAACTCTGGTTAGACTCCGCGAACACATGACCGCACATGTTAAAATAGCCCGCTTTAAGTCATCGGGCGAACTGGCAACAAAAGCATTTTGCCAATTTGCGGAAAACATCCTGCCTCTGCTAAAGAACTTAGCGACCTCACGACCGCTATTCGCCAAATCTCTAAATGAATTGGGGAACCACCAAATTGTCACATGAATGAGCAACAAGCCAGAAATATATCGGCACCACCAAATCTTTATTCACTCTGCCATTAACTCTGCAACCGTGATGTACGACACCACTTGTCACAACACCATTCGTAGAATACCACCCCGTCACCAACACCAGATCCATGCTTTGCAAGCCTTTGAAAATGAGTAGCTGGTGTAAGATCTCATGGCTCTGACAAATCCCATCAGAAATTATGTCAGCCGTAGGATCCATCCTCACCACAGACCCCACTGACAACGGCCCCACTTAATAACTCCGCTACTACAATGCCACCTCAGCACCCGCGGGCCAATGAAAACCAAACACATCACCCCACTTGACAAATGGAATAAAATCTGATGGATGGCGCATGATCGCAAAGGCTTGGAATATTCCTTACAATCATACGCCGACCGTTAGATTAAAGCTTCAATGTGGCAACCTCTGACAAGCCAACCCATCACCACACAGACCAACAGGAAGATGCCAACTCAGATCACCAAAACTACCACCACAACCATCACCACACTGCCATGGACACGTGGTAGGTGGTTGTATGATCGCATGTCAGAGAAGTTTGACATGCAGCCATGCGACAGCTAATAAGAACATGCCACATCATCACCTCTGGGACCACACCAAAGAAGCCTCACCATTTGGAGGATCGAACGGTGGGCGTATGATCACATGGGGAAAGAATATTCCATGTGATTGCATGTTGACCGTAGATCTTCGATCTCTGACTCCGGGCAATGAAAAGAACTGGGACCCCCCAAACCAACCACCGAGCATTGAGTGAGTATGTGACTAACCACCAGCCAAGTTGCTAGAGGTTAGCAGATAACTACCAACCTTTCAAAGATCACATGACTACAGTCACCAAGTTGCTAGATGTAAGCTACTTAACCACCAGAAATGGGAGATCAATAGATAACTACTAGTCGCTAGGTCACTGAATGAAGAATAAACCGTTAGATAGCTGAACCAATAAAAGAGTCGGGACCACATGGATAGGTGGCAAGCGGTCGCATGATCGCATGTCAGAGAAGTCTGACATGCGGCCATGCGATAGCCAATCAGGAGGAGCATATGAAAATCCAGGCCCACCACCATCGCACTTGTGCACTTAAGGAAACATAGCAAACAGGAAACAATGCGAGGTTGAAAACATCCAAGGTTTTTGATGAAAGGGGATTGAAAACACATAAAGTTTCTGACACATCAATAGACAAGTGCATAAAAGCCTGAAGGCAAAAGGTCAAAAACAATGCAGGTCGAAAACACACACAGATTGAAAACATCATGGACTTTTGTAAACACTGTGGGTTTTCAACATTGAGGCAGATTTTGAAAATAATTCCAGCAGGCTTAGAATTTTGAATAACTTTCAGGATTTTGTGAATTTAGAGATGCAGTTTGTACCAGGGCAGGGTGAAAACATGAAGAACATAGGGCAGGAAACATTAAAGAACACTAGCAAGGAAAACAGGCCATTTTCATAAGGTTTTGCAAAGACAGAAAAAGGGCCTAATAGTGGCTCTATCTGGGGATGTATGCCTCCTGCAGGCATAGCAAGGACTTAGAATCAATGGTAAAAGTAGACCATCCCACAGGACAAAATTGTAGAGAGCAAGGAGCAAGCAGGGAAAGACCAAGCAACAAGACCAAAAACCGATAGACCAAGGCAAAATAGGGCAGGGGAAAACAACTTATATACAGAGATTTACAAGATGTACAACCCTAACTACTGTTCATGGAAAATAGAGTACTTCAAATGAAGTACTGCTTCAAGAATTGTCCATGAACTGGCAACTCCTGAAGATCACCATCAAAATCCTTGATGATGTAAGAATCTTGGCCCCATTTCTAATGAATCAGATATGGCCCTAACCAAATGGGATCAAATTTACCATGCTTCCCCTTATCCTCCAATCTGGCATTCCAAACTAACACCAAATCACCAGGCTCAAACTTTCTATCAACGGTCTTTTTATCATATAGATTCTTAACCTGCAACTGCAATTTGGCATTCCTTGCAACTGATTCTCTTCTAGTTTCATCCAACCTAATGAGGTCCTCCATTCTCAACTGCATTTCATCATCAATGTCATCATCATACAACTGCACAAACTTGTACATCTCCAGCAAATTATTATGAGGAATTCTAGCATGAATTCCATACACCAGGTCAAATGGTGCACAACCAATTGCTTTCTTCACAGTTACCCTATCAGCCCATAGAGCTAATGGCAGCTTTGAATTCCATGCCCTCTTATTCTTCTCCAAAATTCTCTTTAAGATTTTAATCAAGCTCTTATTAGCAGATTCTGCCTGACCATTTCCTTGCGGATGATAAGGTGAGGAATTAGAAATCTGAATTCCCAAACCTTTGCAAAAGTCCTTATATTTGGCAGACCTGAAGCACATAGCATTATCACTCACTATCCTCTCAGGGCATCCAAACCTTGTAACAATATTGTTCATCAAGAAATCAATCACCACCCTGCTAGTTGCATTCTTTGTAGGTACAGCTTCTACCCACTTTGTAAAATAATCAGTGGCAACTAAGATCCATGAATGTCCTCCACTTGACTTGTTTGGTATCTCCCCTATGAAATAAATTCCCCACTGCTGGAAAGGAGCCTAAACTTCTACTATTTTTAATGGTACATTACCTGAAAACTTAACCTTACCAGAGAACCTTTGACAAGCATCACATCTCCTTACCAACTGTTCTGCATCCTTGAAGATTGTGGGCCACCAAAATCCTACTCTCAAGATCTTATGAGTAGTTGTTTTACCCATATAATGTCCACCACAAACTCCCTCATGCATCCCCTTCAACAATACATTAGCTTGATTCTCATCTACACATTTCAACAGTATGCAATCTAAATTTTTTCTATACAACTTACATTTCACAATCACATACTTGATGGCCTGTAACTTCAATGTCCTCTTTTGATTATCATTCATACTATCTCAACACCTCATGTTTCTCAAATAGTAAATAATAGCCTGATACCAAATACAATCATCCATATCACATGTATAGTCAATTTTAGAATGATTTACCTGGTTTGCATCTAGATTGGATTGGGCCATCAACTTTGCCAATCCCTGTCCTCTAACCAACTTAGTGATCTAGACCTCAACATTGAATTCCTAGATCCTATTGATCCATCTGCATCTTCTCCCTGACACCTCCTACTGTGAGAAAATATCCTTCACAGCTGCACTTGGCACAAAAGCAATCACAACTACTCCCATCAAGTAACATCTAAAAGCCTTGATTGTCTTCACAAGTGCATAAGCTTGCTTCTCATTTATGTCATACTTTAATTCTGTAGCCTGCAAAGATTTACTGAAAAATGCAATAGGCTGCTCAAAACCATCCTTATTCTTTTGTAACAAAACTACAACAATAGTGTGAAAGGATGCAAAAGAAAAGATATGCATTGGGACACTATAATCAGGTGCCTTTAGCACTAGTGCATCTTTGATAGCCTGCTTGATATTCTTGAAAGCCTCATCAGGCTCACCCTCCCAATTGATTACAGATCCCTTCTTCAACATCTTGGAAATAGGTCTAGTAACCTCTGCAAAGTTTTTCACAAACCTCCTCAAAAAATTGACCTGACCAAAGAAAGACTGAATCCCTTTAACATTCTTTGGCCTCTGAATTTTATCAATTGCTGCTACCCTCTCTGGGTCAATTCTCACTCCTTGCTTCCCAACTAAGTGGCCAAGCAACTTACCTTCCGTGACACCAAAAGCACATTTCCTTGGGTTTAATGAAATACCAAATTCCAAGGCCCTCATAAATATCTTCTCTAAATGAGCACAATGGTCCTCTTCCTTCTTGGAATAGGTAGTTAGATCATCCTGATACACAACAAGGAAATCATTAATGAAATCTGAAAAGGCAACATCCATTGCCCTCTGAAAAGTAGCACTAGCATTTGTGAGACCAAAAGGCATTCTCACATAAACATATGTTCCCCAAGGTGTTGTAAAGGTTGTCTTGAATTGTTCTCATTCCTTAACAATGACCTGATTGTAGCCAGAGAAACCTTCCATCATTGACATCAATTCTAATCCAATTACTCTCTGCAACATAGCCTCCATATTAGGCAAACAATAATTATCTTTCAATGAGCTGATGTTCAAATTTCTGAAGTCCACACAAAGCCTAATGTCACCATTCTTTTTTCTTATAGGAACAAGATTTGACACCCAAGAAGAATGTCTTATAGGCTTGATAATGCCAGCATCTCTCAACTTCATTAATTCTTCCTGCATCTTGGGTGCCAAAATAGGATTAATAGGCCTTTTCTTTTGCCGAAAAGGTTTAGCATCTTTTCTTAATGGAATAACATGCTGAAATAAATCTTCTCTATAAACCTTTAAGTCATCATATGACCATGCAAAAACATGCCTGAATTTCCTCAATAATTCAATCAAAGGTCTCATTACCTTTTGAGATATATCTCTACCAATGTACACTTTCTTAGGTGCCTCATGTGACCCAAGATTTATCTCCTCAAGATCAGCATGATCCTCTCCTTTGATATTCTTTTGAACTCTATCTTGGTTGTCAAAGACAGTCTCCAAAACAACAAGCCCCTTGGGTACTTTGTTAGTTCTAAGCTGAATGACCTCATTGCCTAAGACGACCTCCCTTCCTTCTATTGACTCAACCAAGGCTGAACAATCAAGTTCCTAACCATGATAGTGATCCTTGCAATCCATAAACTTCAAAATATCATTATCATCCTCAAAAACTTGCCAATTCTCAATATTGTCTGGTATACTAGGCCTAGCTTTAATTTCAACTTTAGAAATACTAGAGAATGTAACATCATTAGGATTGATTGCAATATTAGCCAACAAGTCAGCCATCTTGTTATTACTCCTATCCTTCCACTCAATATTGAAGGCATCAAATCCCACACTACATTCCTATATTGTTTCAACCTTCTATTCTTGGAAGCATACACTGACCTGACTTGGGACACCACCAACTTAGAATCACCAATAACACATGCATTTTATACCATGCTTCTGTGCCAACCTCAGTCCTAACAACAAGGCCTCATATTATGCTATATTGTTGGTACAAAAGAAATTCAATGTGAAAGAGAACTTGTAGTTGTTTCCATCAGGAGAAATAAGTAAAATACCTGCTCCTGCACCATCTTTTCAATTTGCACCATCAAAGTACATGACCCACAAATCACCCTTCACAGAATCAGCACCTACCTCAGTAGAAATAGGTGACAAAACAAGCTCATTTTCAAATACAGGGATCTCTACCCTAAAATAATTTACATCAGTATCCACAAAACATGTCATTTCATTATCTATGTTTCTCTCAATCATGTGGCATACTCTTGGCTCTCGTTCAATCTTGAAAAATTGATCATCAATCTTGAAAGTTGTATAGGACAAATCACACTGTAAACTTCCACCCATAGCAGCACTCCATCTTCTAGATAGCAACATCCCATAATGAGGAGGGATATCCACCACCAAAACACTCATTGTTAGCTCTTTCTCTAGATATGCTGCCAACCTATATGGCATTGCATTGATAGTCCCAATGACTGGTACCTCCCTCTGATCCATTGCACAACACCTGCCCTACACTCTATCAACTTTAAGGCCCAACCTCTCCATGATTTTGAAGGGCATGATAGTATTAGAGGCACCACTATCAATCATACAATTTCTTAATCTCATCCCATTCACAAGAACACTTAAGAAGAATGGGTCAATATTTTCAAGGCTGGCATTGATAGAACTGTCCAAATATATTGGAGGAATTTGAGACACAATTCCCTGAGTAGCAACATCCTTCAAAGCTTTATCATGAGATCCATTGCATGAAGTATCATTTTTGTGAGTATTACCAACCCATGCAATAGCTTTATCTTTATGTTCAGGGATCCTCAACAATTCTGACAATGGAACCTTAACTGTAATTTGTGACAATACAGATAACATGTCAACAAGGGTAGAAGCAGGAATCTCAATCTGCACTACCTTAACATCTTTTTGCTTGTCTGACATATTAGGTGTATTGACCACCCTCATTTTTTCAACCTTAGCCATTGTGTTAACTGGCTTCTCAATCTCACAAGAGATCTTTTCAATTTCAACTCCCTTAGGCTCACAATGTTTACTTTTTACATTCTTGAATTTTACCATGTGATCACCCTTTGATTTGTTCTCATTATGTTCTCTGGAGTTGGTATTCTTTATAAACATTCCTGCAGCTCTCTCATTTATGTTCCTTGCCACCATGCCTCTAGTTTGCACCTAGGCAATCATTTTTGCAGTAATCATCTCCATCTCTTCTCTAGAAGGCCTTCTCAAATTTACTGGCTTAGGAGAAGAGTTCATGTTACACATTTTCTGATCAATGCACTCACCATCAAAAAAAACCTCTTGATGAAAAAGGGCCTGACTATGTCTCTTCACATTCACATCTGCCTCTTCATCAAAATCAGAATCATCTTCATATCCTAGATATGAAGAAGCCATGTTGCAACCAACATCATCTTGTTCTTCTTCTTGTTCTATCTCCTCATCGCCACAATCTTGATTTGTAGCCATAGATTGTGCAACCACACAATGCTCCGCAGAATGAGGGGATTGGCATACAACACACCATGGTACATTTTCAATGAGATTTATTGAAGCTTTATATAGAGGGTCAGGGATACCTCTATCATTGTTTCCTCTTGCAACAAGGACAATAGGCTTTCCATCCCTCCATTAGGTGTTGTAGGGGTAATTTTGCAGTCTATTCTGCTTACTAAAATGGTTGTTGAACTGAGGCCTTTCATTGGTAGGAGCATTGATGTTTGTATTTGCAGGTTCTGTTAAATCCTTCAATGCATTAAGCACCTTATCCAACTTATCTTCTTCCTTCCTCCTAGATCCAACACCCTTATCATTTTCTTTCTTGTATTTCCTATCCCCAAACAACTTTGGGTCATCTCTCTTTCCACCCAATTTTCTTGATATTTTCATGTTGTTCTCAATACTAACAGCAATCCTAAAAGCATCCCTAAGAGTTCTTGGTTCTTTATCCCTCAATAAATATCCCATCTTCCCATCAAATGGATTGAAATATGTAGTCAAACAGACATTGTCATCCAACTGCATGACTTGGAACAACTTATGCATACCTTTTTGAAATCTCATGTTGAACTCAGCTGTAGACTCATTCTGATTTTTCCTTATGGTATTGAATTCATTCAACATGAAGCTAGCATTAGGCCTATCACCATACTGCTCTTTGAAACATTTCTCAAAAGAGTCCCAAGTATCAATACACTTATCAGGGAGCCTCTTAAACCAATCTCTAGCATCCTCCATTAGAGATTGAACAAACAATTTCATGACAACATCCTCATGCTCTACCTCATAATCATTAAGCATATCAACAAATAACCTAAGATGTTCTTCACAACTAATAGCATTATTACCAGCAAACTTAGGTACCTTATCTCTAATATCATTTGGAAAAGCATTTGGATAGCCAGGAATTCCATCAAAACTTATTTGCCTATAGCCTTCTAATTGCATAGGTCTTCTTTGAAAGCTTGAACTAGTGTTAACCCTAGGATCAACATTAGCATCTACATTTATTTGTGCATTTGACTTCTGCCTAGGATCTACACCTATCCTAGCAGATGAAGAAGGAAAAGAACTAGTAGCATTACTAAGTGGAAAAGCAGTAGTCATAGATGGCATACCTAGTTCAGTAGCAGATGGGCCAAGAGTATTAGCTGAAGAAGCCCGCAAAAATTGGATCTTCATTTTCTTTTCTACAATGGCAGTGTCAACTTTAGCTCTCTCTAGTTCTCTTGTAAGGTTCTCATGTTCTCTTCTCCTTCTCTCCATTTCAATGTCCTTATTTGAATTAGGTGGTGGGATCCCTGGTATTGTCACTAGTTTGCTTGCTTGGTCACCCACCATCTTCTGCTTTCCTTTCTCATTTATGATAATAGCAGGTCTGGTAATCCTATGCCCATCCTTATCTTTAGGCAAAGGGACATAGCTTTGCACTTGTCTAACCACAGGGCCCTCATTTTCAAATTCATGATCCTATAGTAAGTGTTCTTACTCACTCCTCAAGGCATCAAGATCACCAAAAACATCATGCTGTAGCATTTTGGGAGCAGAAGCAAGCATTTTGTTTCTCTCCTTCATTTCATTTATTTTTCTAATAAGAGACTGCCTCTCTATCAAAGCATTTACCTTCTCAGCCTCTCTCTCTTCTTGTAACCTTTTATGTATGGCATATTGCTCTACCAACTGCAACCTCAGTGCACTCAAATCATCAGGATCAACCATAATGTCATCAGAACTAGATGAAACATCCATATCAGGAAGATCTTGATATGGGAAGTGAACTTGCCTATGTCTCATGGGTTCTCTTCTGAACTGATCTTCATCAAGATCCAAGTCAACCTCTAAACTCATATCTTTGTTTTCTTCATCATGACCTGCAGGCAGAGGACCTTTATCCTGAAATGCAGCCTCAGGGGTATCATAAAATCTTTCTTCAGAGTGACCACCCTCTGATCTAGAAACTCTTTCTTGTGACCCATCCTCACTTGAGGATACATGTGGTCTTCTAGCTCTTGCATTTCTCTGTTCTCTCATGGGAGCACTAGTAGACTCACCATTCCTTCTAATCCAGCTCTTGTTTTCCTATCTAGGTAATTTCTCTAGAGTGACCTCTGGATTATTTCTAACACATGACCTAGTATTTCTTTTTTTTTTCCATGCTTCTACAATATGTTGCACTAGTTCAAAGCTTTCAGTCGCCACCCACCTAGATGGGAAATCCTTAAAACACACAGGAAAACAAGAACACACTTTAACCTTTATCTCTAGATTCTTCCCAATAGAATCACTGACTCTGAACAAATGCATATCTTTATAGTTTTCCCTAGCAGGATCACCATTTTGTTGGTTGTGGATATTCCCTTTGATCTTCAACTTGCAGATTTACACTTTGACAGATAATATAAAAAAATCCTGACTTTATCACCACTCCAAAGTCCACAAGGAAGGGGACCAACTGACAAGGATCAAAAGATCCTTCTTCACTTTAAGCTTCAATGCTCAGGTGGGTGTACCCTTGACTCACTTCTTCAAAGGAGTCTTAAAATGATGTATACTATACTCACACAAGTCTAAAAGGTTTATCAAATGAATGTTCATGTTTGTGGTTGTTAACCATGAAACTTTAAGAGAAAAGACCAGTGCCTTATCCTAGGGCTAAGAGTCACCCAACTGTATACTTCAACTGAACACCTCAAATCAAACATAATGGAAACTAGAGTAAGTGCTTTTCCTATTACCCCTTTCCCTCAAGCACAAGGACATCAAATTCTACACCTGGCTGTAAACTCACTGAATTCACCTAAAAGGCTTTAATCCTAACTTTGTTTGAAACTCAGAGATGAATTCAAAATACTCTTTGTTTACCATACATTAACACACTTTATGATATTAACATATATGAGCTCAGAGACAAGCAAGAAGACATACACAAGATACAAGATTGGGATCCAAGAATGTTTTCATTAACAAATCTAGAATTAGCATACAATTAACATGACACAAAGTTGAGAAAAAGACACCAAATTAGACCTCTATCAGTCTATTACAGTCAACAACTAGGAACCAAAAGCAATAAGATTTCAGAACCCCTACAAAATCCAAAAACTCTCTAACTTAAACCCCCTAATCATCTTGAAAATCTACAACAAGCTATGAATGACTAGGGTTAGGGCTTCAACCACCCAACCTACTGGAAACGGTCACAAAAATTACTGCAAACACTCCTCGAGCCAAGAAAGTCCTTCGCCAGGTACAAAACCTCCTTTGCAATTAACCGCATAGACCCTGGACCACATAGCAAATAGCAAACCAGTCATTTCTCACCGAATAGGGTCACTTCTGCATTGAAAACCAGTCCTTTCTGGTTGCTAGAAACCCTTAGAAATTTTGAATTTGAAAACAAACGGCTACATCAATGGCACCAGTAGAGAAACAATGGCCCACATTTAAACCTTCATCAACTTTATATCTCCGTCGTCCGATCAATCTTCTCGGGCTTCGCAACTCTAATTCATCCAGGCACCTCGGGTTTCATTCAGTGAACTGGCGACAAAGAATTTCTTAGTCACAGAATGAAAATCTTAACTTCGGTTAGACTCCGCGAACACATGACCGCACGTGTTAAAATAGCTTGCTTTAAGTCATTAGGCAAAATGGTGACAAAAGCATTTTGCTAGTTCGCAGAAATTATCCTGCCTCCGCTAAAGAACTTAGCGACCTCACGACTGCTATTTGCCAAGTCTCCAAATGAATTGGGGAACCACCAAATTGTCACGCGAATGAGTGACAAGCTAGAAATATATCAGCACCACCAAATCTTTATTCACTTTTCCATTAACTCTGCAACTATGACGCATGATGCCACCTGTCACAACACCATTCACAGAATATTGCCCTGTCACCAACACCAGATCCATGCTCTGCAAGCCTTTAAAAATGAGCGGCTGGCATAAGATCTCATGGCTTTGACAAATCCCATGAGAACTTATGTCGGTCGTAGGATCCATCCTCACCACAGGCCCCACTAACAATGGCCCCACTTAATAACTCCACTACTGTGATGCCACCTCAGCACCCATGGGCCAATGAAAACCAAACACATCACCCCACCTGGCAAATGGAATAAAATCTGACAAATGGTGCATGATCCCAAAGGCTTGGAATATTCCTTGCAATCATTCACCGACTGTTAGATTAAATCTTCAACGTGGGCACCTCTGACAAGTGAACCCATCACCACGTGGACCAATAGGAAGATGCCAACTCAAATCACCGAAACCGCCACCGCAACCATCACCACACTACCATGGACACATGGAAGGCGGTCGCATGATCACATGTAAGAGAAGTCTGACATGTAGCCATGTGACAACCAATAAGAATGTGCCACATCATCACCTCCGAGACCACACCAAAGAAGCCTCACCATTCAGAGGATCAGATGGTGGGTGCATGATCACATGGGGAAAGAATATTTCATGCGATCGCACGCCGACCGTAGATCTTCAATCTCTGACTCCGGGCAATGAAAAGAACTAGGACCCCCCAAACCAATCACTAAGCATTGAGCGAGTATGTGACTAACCACTAGCAAAGTCACTGGAGGTTAGTAGATAACCGCCAACCTTTCAAAGATCATGCGAATACAATCATCGAGTTGCTGGATGTCAGCCACTTAACCGCCAGAAATGGGAGATCAATAGATAACTGCTAGTCGCCAGGTCACTGAATGAAGAATAAATTGTTAGACAACCAAACCAAGCAAAGAGCTAGGACCACATGGATAGGTGGAAGGCGGTTGCATGGTTGCATGTTAGAGAAGTTTGACATGCGGCCATGTGACAGCCAATCAGAAGGAGCATATGAAAATTTGGGCCTACCATCGTCGCACTTGCGCACTTAAGGAAACACAGCAAATAGGAAACAATGCGAGGTTGAAAACATCCAAGGTTTTTGATGAAAGGGGATCAAAAACACACAAAGTTTCTGACATGTCAACAGACAAGTGCATAAAAGCCTGAAGGCAAAGGGTCAAAAACAATGCAGGTCAAAAACACAAACAGATCGAAAACATCATGGACTTTTGTAAACACTGTGAGTTTTTGACACTGAGGCAGATTTTGAAAATAATTCCAGCAGGCTTAGAATTTCGAATAACTTTCAGGATTTTGCAAATTTAGAGTTGCAGTTTGGACCAGGGTAGGGTGACAACATGAAGAACACAGGGCAGGACACATTGAAGAACATTAGCAAGGAAAAAAGGCCATTTTCATAAGGTTTTGCAAAGATAGAAAAAGGGCCTAACAGGTCCAATGCCAGGTCAGGATGACATGTCATCTTTTGATTGGTCAAAATAAAGAGAAAATCTATGAGACCATGTTGCCAGGTATGCTGACTTGCTCAAATGTGATTGGTTGTTGGGTGCTGATGAAGACTTCCAAGTGGACCGATGTGTTAGTGGGGTCATGGCTTAATGAGGATCTACAGAGAGTGTATGATCTGAAAGAATATTTGGTGGTCATGAGATCATGTGCCTGCCGTTAGATTGGAATCTCAGTTTGAGTGGGTCCATTGTCAGAGCCTGCTGAGGTGTTTGCTGACGGAGCGGCCGGAGAAAATTAAAGAATGCCAAGTGGCATAAATGGGCCCATGGTTAGCAAGGTTCCATGAATCAGTGACTAAAGGTTTGTCTTTTGTTCACCAGACTTAACTAGGGTCAATTAAAATAATTAGTGGTCCTGCGACCAATAAGGAAAAGGGTAACCCGAGGTGAACTTGAAGTTAATTCTCCAGTCAAACGGCACCTGGGTAAAAAAGGGAAGATCTGACAGTCATGTTTTAAAATAAGATTGGGATTCAAACAATGACCGTCAATGGAGGAAAACTATGGCACCACCTGTTAGCCATTATTATTTAAATTCAAATATATTCCTACAGGGTTTCGGCTAGGGTTTTTGATCCAGTAGTCAATTGTGACAGAATTGGTAGATAAAATTGATGTTCTCAAGACAGTTGCAGTTGGGGAAAATGATGTGAAGACCTGCACAGTCATCAAAGGTCATTTATTGCTTTCTGAGAGTACTAATTTGAGCATTCATGGAGAGACTTTGTGCAGAAAGGTAGATGAGTCCAGGTTGCTTGTCCGTAGGCAAATGAGGTACAGAGATGGCACAAATAACTGATTGGACATAGTGTTATAGTGATGTATTTATGATCAGATTTGATGGGCTAGGGTTTGATTATTGTATTGAAAAACCATGTAACCCTAGTTAGGTTTTTTACTCCTGCTTGCATGCAGTTGAGTTGGTATATATTGTATTTTTAGAGCTTTTGAGCTTAGAGTTGGACAATTGTAGAAGAATTTCACTTTTCTTAAGGGTCATCTATGGTATCATTTCTACCCTCTGGCTTATACTGTTGTAAATCTTTCATTGATTATTAAAACATTGCAGAGGTATTTTTTGACAATCCTTCATGTCCCTATACTTCCTTGTTCTGATGATCTCTTAGTGAATTGAAGTATATGATGTTTCAATGATATCTTAGGGTCCCTAATCCTTCTCTCTTTCTGCAACTATTGTGTGTTATTGTGGATGATTGGATGTGAATGCTTTTGTGGGTATACTTCAACCCCCTAACAATCTTGTCTCATTCCTATGCCGAGTTGTAGAAGTGAATGTTTTTTTGAAGGTCATAAATTGTGTCTAGATCCTCAATAATGCTATTGTTTGTGAAATCCTCTTTTTCCATGAATAGCCTCTTTCTATTGCAGACCCTTCTATGAAACACTTATGCAAGCCTATTCAATGAGTTGTGACCTCCTAGACCTAAGTTGTTCATTAATTTCATCCTCTATACTGAGATCCAAACCCTAATTTTAGTGTATCACCTAGTAGGTAGTTTGCTTTCAAGTCATTTCCCTTTCATGCACTTCTTCTATCCCTTTCCCTCAAAAGTTTTACTTTTCCTATCAAGAAGAAAATTAAGGTGATTATCCAAGAGGAACGAGCCTAGAACCTGGAGGTCTCATCTCAGTTAGCATAGGTCCCACAACCTGGAGATGATTCCCATGTTATACTAAGTTATCAAGACTACGAGAGCTTGAAACAAGGGTGCAAACTTAGTGTATAACAATTATATTATACTTCTCAGAAAAAAAAATGAAAAATAAAAAATTCCCCTTCTCTTTAAAGTGGATGTAGGAAATTTGGTGAACCAATATAAATCATTGTGTTCTTTTCTTCTACGGTTTTGTTTTTTGTATTTTTCTATCTGCTACTTTCATTTTTTAATTTTTGAATCCTATGAACAATATAATGTCACTTTTGAATAAAAAAGTTTACACAGGAAAAGAATAATGATGTCAATCTTTCTATCAACAACCACTGATATTTGACACTGAGTGGCCTTCCTCATAGTAAAGTCAAAGGAACCCTAAAAAATAGCCACAAAATGCACACATGACCAAAAAAATTATAAAAAAAAGCCTCCAAATAGATTTCATCTTTAAGGTGAGTGAATAAATATCATGAATGGATCTGTGCGAGAATAGGAACATTGAACCTTACGAGTGTTAGTTCACATCTGTAATGTGCATGCTTCACTAACTCTCAAACAATTGTAGATCTCTAAAAATATCAATACGAAAGAACACATGGACTAACTAAATAGTATCCAAGATGGATAAGATGTGGTCTAATAGTGACTATGGTGAATGGATAGATAAGAATCAAAGGAAATGGTCAGTCTTTCAATTAATGTAACCATTATTTATGGGCCCCAATACACCCAAAAAAAAAGGATTTGAAATAAATCTATCATTTCACTCATACAACACACAACCTAATTCCTCATTTTTGTTGGGGAATTTGGAAGGAGTGTAATAATTGCATCTTTCATGACTATTCTTCCCCCTCTAAAATTATCTTTAAAAAAATCATTCATGCTATTAAGGATAATTTTTTCTACTGTGGTAGATATAACCTTCTTGCAGGAAAGGCTCAGGTTGCTTCTTAGGAAAAAAGATAGAATTGTGTGTGGACTAGTCCTCCGACTAGTTGGACCAAAGCCAACTTTGACAACGCTACTAAAGGGAACCCTGGTCAAGCTGGTAGTGGAGGAATTATCAGGAACAACTTCAACATTGGCATAGCGGCTATCAGTCTCCCCTTGGGTGCTTAGACAAATCACTATGTTGAAGCCTATGTCGCTCGTCAAGTTACCAAACTTGCTAAAGATCAAGTGGTTAAGTGGCTTTGGCTAGAAGGAGATTCGATGAACATCATCAATTGCCTCAACCTCTCTCACCCTCCCTCTTGGACAATAGAAAAAATTATAGCTAAAACTCAGGCCATTATTAACTCCTTTGATAAGGTGTTCATCTCCCATGTGTATAGGGAAGCCAATGGGGTGGCAGACTAGTTTGCCAACTTGGCAGTCATGAAGGATGCCAAGCTGCTTTAGCAAAATGGAGATAAATTTCCTGTTACCCTGATTTTTCATGTCCCATGTAAATTTTTCCAATTACCATCTCAAAGTCTACATTTTTATCCTTCCAAGTGTTCTGCAAAATTTCATGGCTTTATCTACTTCCCTCTGGTCTCTGCAACTGTTTCTAGGTCCCTGGCTAGGTGAAAAGTCCTTTAAAAAAATCATAAAACTAGCTGTTGCAGGCATAAAACCCTAACTGACCCCAGCCTTCATTCTATTTTTGAGTTACTTTATTGGCCACTTAAAATCCTTAAATACCCATGTGCACTTTAATTCTATTGGTTGGTCGCCAGTTCTCTAAGTCTTCCGATAGTTACCCTTTTCTTTCGACGAACTAGCGACTGTAGTGACTCTCTTAGTCACTTAATGTTTGGTAGTTAAGTCTTAGTGGTTAGCAACTCAGTGAATAGTTTTCTTTTCCTTCAGTCGCATGATCGCTTAAATGTCCAACGGTCATTTTGTGTGAGGGTCCCAGTCAGGAAGATCCAACAGTTGTCGTGAGTTCGCAAAGGATTCTTCTGACACTTGCGATCTTGTGATAGCCGTCGATCTCTCCTTTTATGAAGTGTTGTAGTGTGTCAGTGGGTCTGATGCCACATCATCCTATGTGGAAGCTTGTCACTGGTCGGTTGGTGATGATTTGGAGGTTCATCAGAGCGGACCCAGAAGACTGTGTAGCTTTTAATCCAACGATCGACACATGATCTCATGGGTTGTGTTAGAGCCATGAGATTATGCATCGGCCGTCGATCTTGATTTGTTGTCAAAGCTTTGTTCGGTGGGTCCTCATTTGCTGATGTGCTTGTATTTGATTGGTCCACATAGCGATAGCTGGAGTTTGTCAGTGGGGCTGTTTCAGGGTCTCTACAGGGATGTTAGAGGGATGAGGATCTACGGCTAGCGTACCTTCACATAGCCCTTTTTTGACACATGCAATCTTATGTCAGCTGTCAGATTTTCCAAATGTTCAACTTTTTCAGGTGGGTCCAGTGCCAGGTCAGAATGACATGCCGTCTTCTCATTGGTCAAAGTAAAGAGAAATTCTGTGGGACCATGTTGCCAGGTGTGCTGATGTGCTCGAATTTAATTGGTTGCCAAGTGCTGACAGAGATTTCCAAGTGGGTCTATTTGTCAGAAGGGTTTTCAGCTTAAATAGATCAATGGTTGATGCATGATCTGAAAGAATATTCAGGGGCCATGAGATCATGTGCCCGCCGTTAGATTGGAATCTCAGTTTGAGTGGGTCTGTTGTTAGAGCTTGCTGAGGTGTATGCCTACAGAGTGGTCAAGGGAAAATAAAAGATTACCAAGTGGTGAATGGGCCCAGGATTAGAAAGTACTATGTGAATCAGCGACTAAAGAGCTTCTTAGGTTCGCCAGACTTAACCGGGGTCAACTAAAGGTTTGAATGACTCTACGACTAAAGGGAAAGGTAACCCGAGGTGGACTTGGGGTAATCCTGCAGATGAACAGTTCTCAGGTAAATAAGAGGATCTAACGGTTGCATTTTAAAAGAAGATTGAGGTTTAAACGTCAGTCATCAATAGAAGAAAAATTCTAGCGCCACCTAGTTAGCCGTTAATATTTAAATTTTAAATATTTCTCTATAGGGTTTTTGCTAGGTTTTGATCCAATGGTCGGTTGCGACAAAATGGGTAGCTAAAATTTTATGTTTCAAGGACATTTGTAGTTGAGGAAGATGATGACAGGGGTCTAGGTGGCCGTCTTTGGTCATTTCTTGTTCTTTGAGAAAACCATATCAGTGCATTCATGGTGAGACTTTGTGCAAAGAGGTAGATGAGTCTGGGTTGCTTGTCTATAGGCTAATTGTAAAGTACAGGGAGGGGCACTCAAAGAATATCTAATCGGCTATGATGTTGTAGGGAATTATTTATGATCAGACTTGACAGAGCTAGGGTTTATCATTATTAAAAATTCTCTAACCCTAGTTAGATTTTTGACCCTTGCCTGCGTGCAAGGAAGGATGTATATATTGTATTTTTGGAGCTTTTGAGCTCAGAGTTGGACAATTGTAAAAAGAAATTCACTTTTCTTAAGATTTATCTGTGGCATTTTCTCTGCCCTTTGGCTTCTACAGTTGTAAATCTTTCATTGATGATTCAAATATTGCAGGGGTATTCTGTGACAATCCTTCATGTCGCTATGCTTCCTTGACTAAATTATCCCTTATTGAATCAAAGCGTATGATGTTTTCAATGATATCTCAGGGTTCCTGATCCCTCTTACTTTTTGCAATTATGTGTGTTATTGTGTTTGATCTGATTTAGATGCTTTTGTGGGTATACTTTAGCCCCCTAACAGTCTTGTCTCAATCCTACACCAAGTTGCAAAAGTGAATGTTTGTTTTCAGGTCATAAGTTGTGTCTTATGTCTAGGCCCTCCTATGAAACACTTATGCAAGCCTAATTAGTAATTTGTGACCTACTAGACCTAAGTCTTTCATTGATTCCTTTCCTCTATACTGAGATCCAAACCCTAAGTTTAGTGTATCACCTAGTAGGTAGTTTTCTTTCAGTCCTTTCCCTTTCCAACCATTCCTTCTATCCCTTTCCCTCAAAAGATTTACTTCACATGTCTAGAAGAAAATTAAGGTGATTATCCAAGAGGAACCAGCCTAGAACCTAGAGGTCTCATCTTAGTTAGCATAGGTCCCACAACCTGGAGATGATTCCCATGTTATACTAGGTTATCAAGACTATGAGAGCTTGAAACAAGGGTGCAAACTTAGTGTATAACATTTCTGGCATGCCCGGTGGGACTACACAAGAAGTTCATTGTTGAAGATTATGTTGTCTCTGATATACAGGTTGCATAATATAGGCTTTTAGAGGTTGTTCTATCAAGTATATCTAGCGACTCCGCTGATTTCAAAGATCTGGGCTAACCTTGTTTAAGGTTTATGAGAAAGATTGAAACCAGAAGCTCAAAGCCTACTAAGTTTTTAGAATTGCCCTCAAAAAGAGGTCACAAAGGTAGGTCAACTCAAATAACATCCCCTGTAAGGAGAGTTCAATCAACACCTCTTGATACCTCAGAAAGGAGACCTTTTCCCTTTTAGTCTAGAAGAAGGGGTAGATCTCTAACCAAAGATCTAGAAGAGGATTCAAATCCAGCAGCAAGTATAGCTCATATAGTTGTCAGTCTTCAAATCATAGATCCTACAATGGCTAGGCAATTTGCCTTTGCACCATTCAACCAAGGGATTCCATTAGCTTTTGCCCAACATCATGGTGTGCCCTTGGTGGCACTTAAGAGCATACCTGATTTCATAGGTGAAGGGTAGACAACTTCTTTTGAGCACATAAGAGATGTGACCACCATCTGCAGCATACATAACATTACTCAAGAGGATGTGGCCACAAAATTATTAGTAGCCTCTCTAAAAGGTAAGGCTCTTGAATGGTTTATAAGTTTAACTGTTGGGTCTATTACTTCATGGGATGAGTTAGGGGATGCATTAAGTAAGCATTTTGAGGATAAATTAGATAACCTGTCTCTAGTTGAGAAATTAACAACTATTCAGAGAGACCCCCAAGAGCAAATGACATATTACAATAGTAGATTCCTCAAAACATGGAATAGAATTCCAGTTTGTGTGAGACCATCAGCTGACCATGCTTTTCTATACTACTTGAAAAGTTTGAATGGTCAAATTTCTATCATGATCCAATCTATGGGTGGTACTTCTTTACCCCAGGCCTTTGACATAGCTATCAAGGCTGAAAATTGTTTAATTCAAGCAGGCATGATTGCTAGAAGGCTACCAATGCCTATTTTTCCTAGCCTTCAACCCATTGCACCTGCCCAAGTACCCCCATTTACCCCTATTCCCACCATATTAGCACCCCAAGCTAGTACTAGTGGTCAAGTGCTAACAACTAGTTTATCTCAAGAGCTGCAAGAGATAAAGAGTAGCCAATAGAGCAGTCAGCAAGAAATGACAAACTTGTTGCAGACCTTGACTAAAGAGGTCACAAATTTGAAGAAACAAGGTCAAGGAATCAGGCCACCCTTTCAAACACAAGGCCAAGGTCCTAATCATCAATATCAAAATCAAGGATAGCCCTATCCACAAAGTAGGCCACCATACCAAGGAGGCTATCAAGGACAAGGACAAAGATTCAATCAGAGACCATTCCAACCATATAACCTTGCACCTATAAATTCTACAAATCCAGTGAGGGATATGGTTCCTAGTCAAAATAATATGGCTATGGATAATGAATGGTTCTTTCCTTATAATCAGCCTCATAATTAGGCTACATGTTCAAATGGATGGATGAACCAAGCTCTAATGGTTCAAAATGCCTCACAAGCTCAATCAGAGGCTTCATCTAGTGGATTAGTCCCTCAGCAAGAACCACAAGATAATGAGACTGCTCTCTTCAATTGGGAGCAACTAGACTTCAATGGAGTCAATGATGAGGTTGCTTTTGTTTCCTATACAAGAGCAAAAAGAAGAGCCCAAGACATGGAGAGAGAAGATTCTAATGCCAAAGCTACTACATCTATGGAGCCACTACAGCAAGCTACTCCCATCATACCTAAGGAGGCTCATGTCATTACAAGCAAAGAAGGCCAACATTCCAAAGAGGTGGAGCCCATCATGGTGAAAGCACAATAGAGAGTACACACTATGACACCATTTAATATTGTAGATAACATGAAGAAGGTGAATATCACCATGTCCATGTGGGACTCTTTGGCTCTTCCAGGATAGCCTAAAATTTTGAAGAAGGCCATGATAGAAGTAACAACTCCTCAACCTGCAAAAGAAGCTACAAAGCTAGTGTTGGTTAACACTGATCAAGAAAAGGAGGCTCCAAGTAGCAACTCCAAGGCCAATGCCATTCAAGGTAGGAACTCAAAGCCACCCCCCTTTTATGTATCTTTAATCATTTGAAAATCTTTAGTACATAATTGTATGGTAGATAGTGGAGCTACTAGCACTATAATGCCCAAGAAAGTAGCAGACCAATTAGGACTAAAATATGAGCCCTTTCAAAAGAAGGTTACCCAACTTGATGGATTCTCAGTCAATACTATAGGTGTGGCCAAGGATACCAGTCTAATCTTACATGCTAGTCCTAATTTCTCCATCCTCCTTGATATATATATCATAGATCTCCCTGCATTATTTTCCATATGTCTTTCAAGGGAGTTTATAGCTAAGATAGGAGGCTATCTATCTTTGAACTAGTCTCACATGTTATTTCATACAAGATATGGGACCAAGGTCACCATTAAATCAAAACCATTAGCAGCACACTATATAGAACCATATGTGTCAAATACCATCAATGTAAATTTCCCTATATTTGATGACAATGACTTCCAAACTATTAGTGAAGCAAGCACAAAGATAGAAAGTATCCCTGATATTTTTCTAGATGAGAGAGCCTCAAAGGCCCAAGAAAATCTTATTTGGGATTTTGGTTTGGGAAGTTATTTAATACAAGAAAGTGGGGTCATAGAACCAAGCCTTCTCAAAGAAGACATTGATTCAGAGGATTAGAATAATTAGGTTTGGGAGCTATTTTTTGATGGGGCTAGAAGTAGAAATGGTTCTAGTGGTGGTTCTATGCTAGTGTCCCCAAAAGGAGAAAGGTATTACACTACCTTTAGATTCAGTTTCTCCTACACTAGCAACACTGTAGAGTATGAAAGTCTAGTCAATGGACTAGAATGGGCTAGAAAAAGAGGGCTTAAGGCCTTAAAAGTTTATGGTGACAGTGAGTTAGTTGTCAGCCAAGTAAGAGGGATAAGTGCAATAAAAAATGACACCATGAAAGCATACAAACATAGAGTTTGGGATGCAATTGAAGATTTCCATGCTTTCAATATTGTTGCTATCCCTAGAAAGTTAAATCAAAATGCAGATAGGTTAGCTACTGTTGGATCCCAATATGACATCCCAAATAGCATTTCAAAAGAAATGGATCAATAGCATATCAAAGTGATTGTCAAACCCTCTATTCCTAATAATGATGTCAATTGGTAGGTGTTTGACAATGATGAACAAATTCTGCAATTCTTGTTTGAAGAAGATGTTTTTTCATAATACAACCAAGATAGGCTATCACAAAACTATGGTGATCAAGTGATACAACTTAAGTCTAATAAGATGCCTAGAGGTCTTGTCACCTTAGAGACTATCTTCAACAAGTATGATGAAGTCAAGAGAAATAAAGCTGGCGTAGTAATCCAACAAGAACATTGTGTTGAACTAGAGTTGGAACCAGGTAAGAGCTTACAATTTGGAAAAGTGAACACTGAATTGGAAAAGCAAGCTTACACTCAGTTATTCAAATAATTTAGTGATATTTTTGCATGGCAATATGAGGACTTCAAGGGTTTTGATCCTGCCCTTGCTCAACACACTATTGAATTAGAACCTAATGCCAAACCAGTGAGGCAAAAGTAAAGGCTTGTTAATCCCAAGCTTGAGCCACTCATGCATAAAGAGGTGCTCAAACTAATAGAAGGTGGTATCATCTACCCCATTAAGCATACTAGTTGGGTTTCCAACCTTGTTCCAATTAGGAAGAAGAATGGGGAGCTGAGGTTATGTGTTGACTTTAGGGATCTTAACAGGGCCTCATTAAAAGACCATCATCCACTACCCTCAATGGAAAAAATCTTACAATGTGTCTCTGGATCTGAGAGATTTTCATTATTGGATGGCTATTCAGGATACAATCAGATCTTAGTGAATGAAGAGGATCAATATAAGACTACATTTACAACCAAGTGGGGAACCATGGCTTATCAAAAGATGCCCTTTGGTTTGTCAAATGTAGGTGCTACATTTCAAAAGGCAATGGATATGGCCTTTAAGAGCCTAATGTACAAGTTTGTGCTTGTCTACTTAGATGACATAACTGTCTATTCAAAGCATGCAGTAGATCACATCAAACATTTAAGGAAGATCTTTGAAAGGTGTAGAGAATTTGGCATATCCCTTAATCCCAAGAAATGTGTGTTTATGGTTCATGAAGGAAAATTGTTGGGATATGTAGTATCCAAAGAAGGAATTACAGTGGATCCTAAAATAATTGCAGCTATCCTAGAGCTACCCCTACCACATCATAAGAAAAGTCTCCAATCTTTCATAGGAAAAATTAATTTTGTTAGGAGGTTCTTGCCTAACATTGCAGATTTACTCAAGCCCTTGACAACCATGTTGAAGAAGAGTTCAGCTTTTAGTTGGACCAAAGAAGGGAAAGTCAATTTCCAAGCTATCAAAGAGGCCTTAACAGAAGCCCCTGCTCTCCTAAACCCAAATTTCAGTAAGGAATTTATCCTTTATGCTTATGGGGGTCATGATGCCATATCTACAATGCTGACCCAAGAAAATTTAGATGGATTGGAGCAGCCTATTGCTTTCTTTAGCAAAGGTTTAGAGGAGTATGAATAGAGATACTCTTTTGTAGAGAAACATGTACTTGTTGTGGTGAAGAGCCTTAAAAAGTTTAGATATTTGTTGACCCATAGCAAGGTACATTTAAAAGTTACTCATGCAAGTGTCAAAGAGTTTCTGCTTTCCAAAGACCTAAATGAGAAAAGAGTTGGTTGGATCACCAAGGTGATGGAATATGACATAGACATTCAAACTACCAAGCTGGTTAGAGGAAGAGGTCTTTGTGAGCATTTGGCAGAGGATGAAAGCTCAAAGAAATTAGAAACAATAGATGCATCTTTGGTGGTGCATTCTACAGAAGAACAAGCCAAGGCAACAAGCTGGTTGCCTAATATGATCAATTATTTGAAGATAGGACAATGCCCTACAGGTTTGGATTCAGCAAAAAGAATGTATTATAGATTACAATCTGTTCCTTTTGTGTTGATAGATGAAGTTCTTTTCAGAAAGGATCATAGTGGTGTCCTTTTAAGATGCATAGATTTAGAAAAGATAGCTGATGTCCTATTTGAGTTTCATGATGGACCTTCTAGAGGTCACTTTTCTCCTAGGACTACTACTTTTAAAATCATGAGGGCCGGGTACTATTGGCCATCTATCTTTAAGGATAGTCATGAGTATGTGAGAAGATGCATCAAGTGTGCCATGTTTGCATGAAAAGAAAGGCTTGTAGCCTTGCCCCTACAACCAGTCAGAACAAAGCAACCTTTCATGAAGTGGGTTATAGATTTCATTGGTATGATCAATCCTCCATCTAGTGTAGGCCATAAGTGGATAATCACTACAATAGATTACTGCACCAAATGGATAGAAGCAATTGCATTAAAAGAGGCCAATGAGAGTGTTGTCTTAGGTTTTTATGACGACATAGCTCATAGATTTGGCATTCCAGATTCAATAATTTCAGATAATGCATTGGCATTCATAGGTCTCAAAGGCTCAGAGTGGGTAGTCAAGAGTGGTATCTATTTGAATACCAATTCCAATTATTACCCTCAAGGCAATGGTTTGGCAGAATCAACAAACAAGAATTTGATTAGGATAATCAAGAAGACTCTACAAGATAATCAGAGGGATTGGCATACCAAACTGAAGTCTACCTTATGGTTAGATAGAATTAACCCAAAGAAGATTATTGGTAATTCTCCTTATATTCTAGTGTATGGCAGAGAAGCTAAGTTGTCCATTTCAACCAAATTGCTAGCTCTGGACTTAGCTACTCAGTATGTCCTATTTGAAGAGGAGGATCCCTTGCAGATCAGATATACGCAGTTGATGGAGTTGGAAGAACTTAGAGACAAATCTCTACAAGATATGGAATTCCATTAGATTCAAACAAAGAAGAATTTTGACAAAAGAGCCAGGGTCAAAAATTTCAAGGTTGGGGATGTAGTCCTCAAGTGGGATGAGTTCAAATCCAAGCCTGGCAGACATACAAAATTTGACTCATTTTGGGGTGGACCATTTGTTATAACAGAGTGCAGGGGATCTAATGCTTTCTAGCTATCAAATCTTGAAGGGGTTCCCTCACCTATCTCAGTGAATGGTTTCCACTTGAAGCCCTGCTTTGAAGTTAATCCCTCTCTATAATTCTTATAAATATTAGTTTCCCTGCTTTCTTTCCCTATTTTCTAGTTTAGTTTCCTACTTTTCAAGAAGTGCCTGTGCAGGTTTGCCCTCCTGTTTCAGTCCTACCTCTCTAAGAGAATTTTGAGTTTTGATGACCCCATGCCCAATGGATTGTTTATAGGCCACTGATTCATGTCTAGCAGGTTGACATCCAGTAGAAATTGCCAAAATGTTACCTTGATTTTTCATGTCCCATGTAAATTTGGCCAATTCTCATCTCAGAGTCTGCATTTTTATCCTTCCAAGTGCTCTGCAAAATTTCATGGCTTTATCTACTTCCCTCTGGTCTCTGCAATTGTTTCTAGGTCCCTGGCTAGGTAAAAAGTCCTTTAAAAAATTCATAAAACTAGTCGTTGCAAGCATAAAACCCTAAGCGACCCCAGCCTCCATTCTATTTTTGAGTTACTTTATTGGTGAATTAAAATCCTTAAATACCCATGTGCACTTTAATTCTATTGGCTGGTCGCCAGTTCTCTAAGTCTTCTGGCGATTACCCTTTTCTTTCAGTGAACTGGCGACTACAATGACTCTCTTAGTTTCTTAATGTTTGGTGGTAAGTCTCAGCGATCAGTGACTCAGCAAACGGTTTGCTTTTCCTTCAGTCGCATGATCGCTTAAATGTCTAATGGTCATTTTGTGCGAGGGTCCTAGTCAGGAAGATCTAACGGTTGTCGTGAGTTCGCGAAGGATTCTTCTGACACTTGCGATCTTGCGATAGCCATTGATCTCTCCTTTTGTGAAGCGTTGTAGTGTGTCAGTGGGTTCGATGCCACGTCATCCTATGTGGAACCTTGTCATTGGTCAGTTGGTGATGATTTGGAGGTTTGTCAGAGCGGGCCCAAAAGACTGTGTAGCTTTTAATCCAATGATTGGTGCATGATCTCATGGGTTGTGTTAGAGCCATGAGATTACGCATCGACTATCGATCTTGATTTGTTGTCAAAGCTTTGTTTGGTGGGTCCTCATTTTTTTATGTGCTCATGTTTGATTGGTCCACATAGCGATAGCTAGAATTTGTCAGTGGGGCCGTGTCAGGGTCTCTACAGGGATGTCAGAGGGATGAGGATCTATGGCTAGCATACCTTCACATAGCCCTTTTTTGACACATGTGATCTTATGCCGACCGTCAAATTTTCCAAATGTTCAACTTTTTCAGGTGGGTCTAGTGCCAGGTCAGATGAAATGTCATCTTCTCATTGGTCAAAGTAAAGAGAAAGTATGTGGGACCATGTTGCCAGGTGTGTTGATGTGCTCAAATTTAATTGGTTGCCAAGTGCTGACGGAGATTTCCAGGTGGGTCCGTTTGTAAGAAGGGTTTCCAGCTTAAATAAATCAACGGCTGATGCATGATCTGAAAGAATATTTGGGGGCCATGAGATTGGAATCTCAGTTTGAGTGGGTTCGTTGTCAGAGCTTGCTGAGGTGTATGCCTACAGAGCGGTCAAGGGCGAATAAGAGATTGCCAAGTGGTGAATGGGCCTAGGATTAGAAAGTACTCTGTGAATCAGTGACTAAAGAGCTTCTCAGGTTCACCAGACTTAACCAGGGTCAACTAAAGCTTTGAACGACTCTGCGACTGAAGGGAAAGGTAACCCGAGGTGGACTTGGGGTTAATCCTGCAGACGAATGGTTCTCAGGTAAATAAGAGGATCTAACGGTTGCATTTTAAAAGAAGATTGAGGTTTAAATGTTGGTCGTTGATAGAAGAAAAAGTCTGGTGCCACCCGGTTAGCTTTTAATATTTAAATTTTAAATATTTCTCTGCAAGGTTTTTGCTAGGTTTTGATCCAATGGTCGGTTGCGACAAAATGGGTAGCTAAAAATTTATGTTTCAAGGACGTTTGCAGTTGAGGAAGATGATGACAGGGGTCTGGGTGGCCATCTTTGGTCATTTCTTATTCTCTAAGAGCACCAAATTAGTGCATTCATGGAGAGACTTTGTGCAAAGAGGTAGATGAGTTCGGGTTGCTTGTCTGTAGGTTGATTGTAAAGTACAGGGAGGGGCACTCAAAGAATATCTGATCGGCTATGATGTTGCAAGGAATTATTTATGATCAGACTTGACAGAGCTAGGGTTTATCATTATTAAAATTTCTCTAACCCTAGTTAGATTTTTTACCCTTCCCTACGTGCAAGGAAGGATGTATACATTGTATTTTTGGAGCTTTTGAGCTCAGAGTTGGACAATTGTAAAAAGATATTCACTTTTCTTAAGATTTATCTATGGCATTTTCTCTTCCCTCTGGCTTCTACAGTTGTAAATCTTTCATTGATGATTCAGATATTGCAGGGGTATTCTCTGACAATCCTTCATGTCCCTATGCTTCCTTGTCTAAATTATCCCTTATTGAATCAAAGTGTATGATGTTTTTAGTGATATCTCAGGGTTCCTGATCCTCTTACTTTCTACAATTATGTGTGTTATTGTGTTTGATCTGATTTAGATGCTTTTGTGGGTATACTTCAGCCCCCTAACAGTCTTGTCTCAATCCTACACCAAGTTGCAGAAGTGAATGTTTGTTTGCAGGTCATAAGTTGTGTCTTATGTTCAGGCCCTCATATGAAACACTTATGCAAGCCTAATTAGTAAGTTGTGACCTACTAGACCTAAGCCTTTCATTGATTCCTTTCCTCTATACTGAGATCCAAACCCTAAGTTCGGTCTATCACCTAGTAGGTAGTTTTCTTTTAGTCCTTTCCCTTTCCAAGCATTCCTTCTATCCCTTTCCCTCAAAAGATTTACTTCGCATGTCTAGAAGAAAATTAAGGTGATTATCCAAGAGGAACCAGCCTAGAACCTGGAGGTCTCATCTTAGTTAGCATAGGTCCCACAACCTGGAGATGATTCCTATGTTATACTAGGTTATCAAGACTATGAGAGCTTGAAACAAGGGTGCAAACTTAGTGTATAACATTTCCCATAGATGTGAAGAGTATCCTAGAAAAGGAATGACTCCAGTGGACTGAGGGAAAAATATTACAACCTTAATTCTTCATTTGGTGGTCAGGTGTTGTTGCTTCTCTTCTTCCACTCTTGGATTAGTCCTGTCTTCTGTTTGACTTCTAGGTGGTGCCCTGGCTATCTCTAGCCTCATTCACTCTTCCTTGCAATGGTTATTCGGCCCTGGCCTTTGAGTGGTCTGCTTCTTGTTTTGTTTTTTTTGGTTTCACTCTTCTGTTCTAGATCTGTGGGTTCCAGGCACCCTGTAAAACCTATTTTACTTAATAAAAAACACACAACATGAAAGGAGATAGGTGGTAAATAGAAGCATGAGATGTGTAATCACTTACTACTGCTAGCTCACTATAAATGAAAACTTGATTAGCCTCATGAACCATACAAATGATTATACAAAATCAAGTCAAAATGTAGACTTCACAAATATGTCAATATTCCATGATTCATGCAATGAATGAGCTGACCAATAAAGGCAAGAAAAATATGCACCAAACATTCCCACCTTTGAATAGTAGCAATATTTTGATAAAAAAAGACTTTTTGTTGTTCGTTGAAAAGATCAACAAATAAAAAAAGTTCATGCAAATGAATGCAAATATGCCACTATAGTATGACTAGATTATAGGATTTGACTAAATCCAAATACTAATAAACTAAAGAATAACCAAGGACCTCAAAACTAAAAACATGAATGAAAACTCTCAAGAAGAATTGGAAGGAGCTACAAGACAGTAGGCTCTAATACCATGTTAGGATATATCATCCTACACTTAGAAATCAGTCTCTAGACATAAAATAGAAGAGAGAAGTAATCAACACTATATTGTATTGAAAAAGAGGTGAGTATAAAGACACAAAGGCTGTACTTAAATAGGAAAGATGAGACCTTATAAAAGGAAAAGGATGAGACAAGTGTCTCAACCTAGAGGAAGTATAATTATGATAGAACTTATAAATATCCTTTAGAATATGCTAGAGTCTAAATAGGAATAAACAATATCCATCTACCTCATCAATGAGTTGTCCTAAGTAAACTTAGATAAAGAGTAATCTTGTTAAATATAATTTACTCTAACAACACACATATAAAAACATACATACATATATATAGTCATATGTAACATAGATACACATATACAAAAAAGAATATGCATAGATACAAATGTATACATATTTATGTACACCACATATGTACATAAAGTGACTACATGTATGAATTTCTAATCCATAATACTATAATATATGGAGATAAGAGAAGTCTAATAATAGGTCAAATCTTAAATTACAAAAAAATAAAATAAATTTAGCTTAAAATAAATAAGTCTCACATCATCCCCTAGGGTTGGAATTAAACATAGAAGACCTTAAAAATATAGGGATATAATGGCCTCATTGAAATAGTTCTCCCATCATACATGTTGCATTTGACCCTAACTTGGCCCAAATCTCACCTTTGAAGGTCTCAGCTCCAATGGTCTAGTATCCTAAGTGTCTCTAAAGTCAACAACATGAGTACATGTTCCTACATGGAACTACAATCTAGATCATGTAATGCATCATAAATATAATGGGTCACATAGAAATATGTAACACATCAAGAATGCACAACAATCTAGGTGACAAATATAGACAATAGTATAATAGACCTATGAACTTTAAAATATTAAATGGGCTCATGAATTGTAGTCATGCAATGGGCCCAAAAATAAAAATTATTATCTCTTGGGCTCTTTTTATTTTATTGTCAGTAACATTTTGGCTTTTGTGACACTTTTTGTAATCCTTCGAGAAGTTTCCACAAAGCCATATATATAGTTGGGTTAGTTTCTTTTTTAGGTATTTGAATTTGGCATTCTATTTGTAATTGTGAATTCTAGTTAGACTTACATTGTTTTCCATTTTAGAGGTGAAAGATCATCCTTACTTGGCATTTGCAGTTTTAGTGGGAGTAACTCCTCTCTCTTTTTTTCTCTACTTCCCAATTATTATAATATCTAGTGCTATCATTATTAATACAATTCCCTCTTGCATGTGTGAACCTTTATTTCCATTGAATATGGATTTATCTTGACAATCTAACATGAACTTTCATAGTATCTAATTGTTCAATGATATCATTGTATTATTGTCTGGAAGGAACTTCTATCTTTAGTGTATCTAGACATCTACAAGGATTGTACAAGCATATACTTATACTGTACAAAATAGTTTGGGGGGTGGATGATGTTACCACAAAAGATAGAAAGAATTATTATAGGTGATACCACATCACCATAGGGATGTAGACCCGTCACATAGACTGATTATTAACTATATAGGTTGATTGGAGAAGCCATATAGTGCATTGTGTAGATGAGTGTGTAGCCATATGGCTATATGGAATTGTTGTACAAAGGAGTGTGTGGAGTTGTATGGCTATTTGGAAATGATATTGCATCATGTAAATAGATCTATCATACATGTAGATTGGTCATTTGTGTGCATCTCAAAATTGGGCAGTCTAGACATTATAAGTAGTAGTACAGGATTGCACCCTACAGGGACATAATATTAGTATTAGAGTTGGTGATCTTGCTATCTTGTTGGGTACCATTGGATGTGAATAAGATCCCAATTAGTAGAAAGGATAGGGGAGTCAAGAACTAAGATAATTAAGTGCTACTCTAAGAGATAACAAGTTGACAACAAAAGCTCAACAATACTTTGGTGAATGAACAACAACTTAGTGAGACCTTGGCGAAGGGACACCAACAAATTGGTGAAACCCGTCGATTTTGGTAGAAGGAAGAACAAATGGAAGTCATAATGGGAACAATGACAATTTTATCAATGAGGGACCTCATACAAAGCATTCCCACACATGGCCAGTGAAATCGATGTTTCTCGAATGGACTTAAAATTGCAAAGAACAAGAGCCTTCATTCTTGGAGATGCAAGATCAGTTTAGGAAAAATTGGTTTGATGTCATATTTGGAGAAGAAATACCCTTTAAGCATTATGGGGATTTGTGGATAAGATATTCTAAGAGACATGGTCATTAAAATGATGACATCAGATGGAATATTGGCAAGATAAATTTATCATCCTTTGATGGATCTGGGAAAATTTCATCATGAGCATGGGTACATCAAGTTGATAACTACTTCCATCTCAACTCAATACCTAAAGGAGATGCATTCAAGTTTACAACACTTCACCATGAAGGAGTTTCTCATGAATGGTTATACCATGAGATGGTCATCCTCGGTCATGATTGAGTCACTTTATTTTCCAACTTCATAGAAATACTTATAGACCAATTTGATGGAAAGGATCTAGAGCTCAATTTCAAAGAGTTGGATCAAATAAAGTAGATCGAGCCAATGGAAATTTATATTACTAAATTTAAGAGGTTGTCTGTGTTGGTTACTTACACCTTGGAGAGGAGACTAGTTATGGTGTTCATGGAAAGATTAATGGAACCCCTGAAAGGTGGAGTCAAAGGGCTCAACCCTGACATCATGACCAAAGAAATTAAGATGGAACATGACATGGTGGTATCCTCTTCCTCTTCCTCTATGAGTCATTTACACCCCGAGCCACCCTTTGTTCTAAAGGAGAAAGAAAAAAAACCCCATACAAAGAAGTCATTATTGGGTGAGGACACCTGATAGGAGCTCAGGGAAAAGAAACTATATTTTACTTGTAAGAAGTTGTGGGAACTAGGGAACTTATGATTAGGTAAAGGAAAAATCCATTATGTTGAGGTGATGTCTAATGGAAAGGAGGAGCATGAGGAAATTGAGCCTGAAAGAGATGGTCAAAAAACTTCCTAAGAGGCTAACATGAACCACATGGATAGGATTGCCAGACTAGTATGGAAAAGAGGCTCCATCATGAAAATTTTTGGTACTTCAAGGTGTACTATATTTTGGGTACAGGGTACCCTCTAGGGGAAGCAAGTCATGGTAATTCTCAATAGTAGGGCCACACTTAACTTCATCAAATTATCACTTGTGAACCAAAGGAGTTTTCATACAGAGGCACACAAAGGGTTCAATGTAAAGGTGGTAGAAGGAAATCTCTTATCATGTACCCATTTGGTTCCATAACTGATCATTACTGTGGGGAACCACATGGTGATAGATGACTTCTTTGTAGTAGATCTAGATGACATGGAGCTCATATTGGGTATCCAATGGATGGAGACTCTTGATGAGTATACACAGTTTCAAGAGGATGGAGTTCTCCTTTGAAGTGGAAGGAAAATGGGCAGTATTGAGGGGTATGTTGAATGGAATACTGAAGGAAATATCAACATGTAACAAATTGAGGCAATTTTCATACATGATGACATAGTCTGGGAAGCATACTACATGGTGTCAAAAGAACCCTTAAGGAGTCAACAAGCATACTATAGTGATGATGATATTTAGGTGGTGTTGGGAAAGCATAGTTTTATTTTCACCGACATCCTACATGGTATTCCCCACATAGAGGCTTTGAACACACCATCAAGTCAAAAAGAAAGGAGCCAAGCCTATCATCAGCACACCCTACCGCCATCCTAAGAATATCAAGGATGAGATATAGAAGACAATCTCGGAACTCCTCAATAGAGGATGGATCGGAACCATTTGTAGTCCCTTTGTGTCATCCCTAGTCCTAATAAAAAATAAGGATGGAACCTTCTAGATGTGTGTGGACTACCTTGCATTGAAAAAAAAATATTATCAAAAATTTATACCCCATCCTTAGGATCGAGGATTTGTTCATGAATTACATGGTGTAGTATATTAAGCCAAAGTAGATCTTCACTCTAGCTACCATCAAATTTGCATAAGGGAGAAATATGTGGAGAAGATAACCTTCTATTACCATTACAAACACTATGAGTTTTTTTGTCTTTCTATTTTGGTTGACTAATGCTCTAGCTATCTTCCAGTCTTGCATGAATCACATCTAAAACAAGTTTCTCCACAAGTTCCTGTTGGTGTTCTTCGATGACATACTCATCTACAAAAATACATGGGAGGAACATATAAGGAATTTTGATGAAGTACTACGAATCATGGAGTCTGAATCCTTATTTTCCAGGAAATCCAAATGTAAGTTTTGAATGATGGAGATATTATACTTGGGATACATTATCAGTGTTCAAGGGGTTCTAGAACATCAAGAGAAGATTAAGCCATTTTAAATTGGCCACCTCCCATGACTCTCTCATAGGTACATGGATTCTTTAGATTTTTTTTTATTACAGAGGTTTGTGAAGGGATTTTTATAGCTCAGTGCACCACTGATGGATCTGACAAAGAAGGTATCTTTCCATTGGGATGAGAAGGAACAACATAACATTGATAAGTTGAATGAATTCATGATTTTCTATCTTGTTCTTATCTTACCATACAAGTCACTCATCCCTTCATACTAGAGTGTGATGCATCAGGAGATGGCATTGGAGTGGTGTTAATGCAGGATCATCATCTCATTACTTTTGAGATTCGATAACTCTCTAGAGTAGAATGGTTGTACTCCATCTATGACAAGGAGATGATCACCATCATGCACACATTGAAGAAGTTTTTGTAGTACCTCATTGGAGAAAAATTTGTTTCCTAGATAGACCACAATAGCTTGAGATATTCCTTGGAGTAGAGGGATTTAAATGAATGACAAAAAAAGTGGTTAAGAAAAATATAGCCATTTAATTTTGATATTGAGTATGTGTTCAGGGAAAACATAATGTGGTAGTAGATTCCCTATCAAGAAGACCTACCATATGTTCCCTATCCCATATTTTGACCGGTTAGAAGGCACATATGTTGGTTGAATACTCTAAAATTTACCATGTCTAAAAAAGTGTAACCAACTATTGTGGGGTCACCCACTTCACTCGTCCCTTTATAGCAGAGTGTGATGCATTAGGAGAAGGCATTGAGGTGGTGTTAATGCAGGATCATCATCCCATTACTTTTGAGATTCAAAAACTCTCTGGAGTAGAATGGTTGTACTCCATCTATGACAAGGAGATTCTCACCATCATGCACACACTAAAGATGTTTTGGTAGTACCTCATTGGAGAAAAATTTGTCGCGTAGATAGACCACAATAGCCTGAGATATTCCTTGGACTAGAGGGATTTGAATGAATGACAACAAAAGTGGGTAGGAAAAATATAGCCATTTAATTTTGATATTGAGTATGTGTTCACGGAAAACATAATGTGGTAGTAGATGCCCTATCAAGAAGACCTACCATATGTTCCCTATCCCATATTTTAACCGAGAAGGCACATATGTTGGTTGAATACTCTAAGAATATATTTGTGTGCTTATTGATGGATGGTTAAGTATAGGATGATAGATACAAGATGGTTGATCACATCATTTACTATAAGGACATAATCTATTTGGTATCCATGTCTAAGATGAAGGAAATAATTTTAAAATAACTACACGACTCACCCTTAGCTAGAAACTTGTGATATTTGAAGACATACAGACAAATCCGATACATTTTTTCTTATATAAGAGACTTTAAAATGGTGTACTATAGTATGTGTGGGAATTCTCCACTTGCCAATAGAATAAATCTGAGAACGCCTTACTTATTGGACTACTTCAATCATTTCCAATCCCTAACCATAAGTGGTATAACATCTCAATTGATTTCATTACCATACATACCAAAGTGAAAGAGAGGGATTGCATCTTTGTCATGGCATATTGTTTGAATAGATATCCCATTTATTTTCCATCTCTACCAGATGCCACACAACTTAAATGGTTGACTTGTTCTTTGGTGAGGTATTTCTCTTGAATGGTCTTCCCCAAAACATTGTGAGTGAAAGGGATAGCCGATTTATCATCACCTTTTGGATGAAGTTATTTTAGTTGGAAGGAATAGAGTTAAAGACAAGCACAAGATACCACCAAGATATGAATGGACAAATAAACATTCTGAACAAATGGCTAGAGGGTTATCTCAGTATCTACATTTCAGCATAAAAGAAGGCTTTGGTCCATTGGTTACACTTGGGAGAACAATGTTACAATAGCACTTACCACATGTTGATAGGTATGACAACCTTCAAAGAATTATTTTTTTATGAACCTTCATCATTCATGGATCTAGTGTTTGGTGAAAATTAGGCACTAAGGGCTAATGAATGGCTCCAAGAAAGTCAAGATATCCTAATATTTCTCAAGGATAACTTGTAGAGGGCTCAAAACTAGGAGGAGATATATGTTTTTTGACACTGGATTAAGGGGATTTTTGAGATGAGTGATGCGGTATACCTTTGGCTTTAGCCATACAGACAGTCCTCCCAAAAGACACATGGTAAGGAGAAGTTGAAGCCCCATTTCTATGGACCCTACAATGTGGTTTAGAGGATGGGTGAAGTTTCCTATGAGTTGGAACTTCCTAAGTGGAGTCAAATTCACAATGTTTTTCACATTTCATGCCTCAAGAAGGTTGTCAGGCAACATGTCATAGTGTTGAAGGAACTACCACCCATTGATGAAGAGGGGAAACTCATTCTAGAATTGGCTGAGATAATTGATGTAAGAGAGAAGAAGATGAGGTCATGTACAACCAATGAATTCCTAGAGCAATGGAAGAACCTGCTAATTGAGGATACCACTTGAGAAGGCGAACAAATTCTAGAGCATCCAAGTTTGAAATTTCTTGAGGACAAGCAATTCTTGGGATACGATGACTATAATGTCCCCGAGATTATTAAATAATTTAATTTAATAATTTTTTTTATGTATGGCCATAAAATTAAAAATATTATCTTTCAGGCCCTTTTTATTTTATTGTCACTAACTTTTGGCCATGTCTAAAAGTTTTGTAATCCTTCAAGAATTTTTCCTGAAGCAGTATATAAGGTTGGCTTGGTTGTTGTTGTAGGTATATGCATTTGGTATTTTATTGGTGATTGTAAATTCTAGTTTGAGTTCAATTGTCTACCATTTCAAAGGTGAAACATCCTCCCTACTTGATATTTTTAGTTTCGGTGGGAGTAACTCCTAACCCTATTCTACTCTAGTTCTAAATTATTGTAATCTATAGTACTATCATTATTAAAGTGATTCCCTCTTTCATTTGTGAACCTTCATTTGGATTGAATACAAATTTATCCTAGTAATCTAACATGAACTTGTATAATATCTAATTGTTCAATGATATCATTGTATTACCATCTAGAAGGCACTTCCATATTCACCATAAGAACATCTCTAGGGACCGTACGCGCATTTAGATACACTGTATAGACTAGTTGGGGGGTGGGTTATGTTAGGTCACCAAAGACAGAGAGTAGGATTGTAGGTGATACCATGTCACCGTAGCGACCTAGACCCACCATATGGACTGATTTGTTCCTATGTGGGCTGATTGGAGGAGTCATATAGTGCACTATAAGTCAAGGAGTGTGTGGAGCCATATGTCTTTTTGGAAATTTTTGTGCATCATGTGAGTGGATCTGTTGTACGTGTAGATTGGTCTTTTGTGTGTATCTTAGACTTGGGTGGTATAGTCATTACAGGTAGTAGTAGCATGGGATTGCACCCCATAGGGACATTATAGAGTATATTTGAAGTCTTTTTATTTATTAAAAAATAAATGTATATGATTAAGATTGAAAATATATTCTTCACAATCATTTCACTTAATCTTTGGGAGTTCACACAATTACTTTTTTCTCATATTTTTTCTTCAATTAGATGACTGTGTAAAACCTAGTTACTAGTTTCTACTTGTACTATAATTTCTTTTAACATTTTCTTTATTTCATACCAAATGTTTAACATAATTTTGATTAAACTTGTAAGTTCTTTCACTTACTAGTTGTTCCCTAGGCATTACTCGAATTTGATGAATGCACAATTTTATACATAATTCTTCGAGCTTTCTGTAGATCCATGCAAAGACATCGTTATATTCCATTATTATTTTTCAGTGGAATAATTAGTATTAAATTCCTTAGTAATCGATGAACTTTGAGGGATGCATGTCATATGCTAAGATATATTTTTTGATAAAAATAATTTATGGTCAGATTAAAGAGAACATGTGTAAATGGAGAGACATGGAGAACTAATAGACTAATTGATCTTTGTGTACAAGTGTTACATTTTTCAATATCTAATTGTATAAATTTGTTCCTTTGAAGCTACTAGATGTAAAACTATATGATAATTAACATGGGTATGCAAATTCCACCATCATATGTTTCCCTCACTTTGAGGTGCATGCAAATTATAGCATAGACTTGTATTTTAAAGTAAATTATGTACAGTTACAAACATGTATCTAATAATATGTATTCATTCATAAAAGGATATTAAGGTTGACATAAATAAAGGACCCCATTATATTAGAATTCATAAAATAAATGAAGATATGCAATATTTAAACTTCTCATACATGTAAAGATATAGACACTTGCAAGCTTAATTTTCTATTAATGATCATGCGAGAGATGGTAGAAAGAATGTTTAGAAATATTTTCTTTTTGTGATAACAGTTATTGTAATGCCACAACTAGAGAAATGGCTATAGGATGACATGATATATCAAGCATTATCATGCTATGTGACCAAGATCTATCCGATCATGATGATGAAATTATATGGTGGATTTTGCAAATACTTGTAAGATAAACAATTGGGTACCAATCAGTCAAGAAAGCCTATTTCTACGGAAACAGGGAAGGCTAGCAAGAACAAAGATCATGATGAATATGCAGAAGATGTCACTGAGAGGAATGAGAAGGAGTGCATGCTCGGGTCTCATACCAGATTTAGGAGTAAGGATAAGAGGGGTACTCCTGTGGATAGTATAATTAAGAAGCTTAAGAGTATTAATGCTGATATTGCTATGAAGAATGAGAGTTTGCTACAAAGTTTGCAATCTGTATTGAGGCGTTTGTCCCCTACTTTTGTGGTCTTCTTGTTGTTTGGTCTTTTTTGTGTAGCTGTTGTTTAATGTTTCAGATACTTTTGTTGCTGATTTCTAAAAGACTTGGTTTTCTGGTTTCTGTAAACTAGTTTTCCTATCATTAAAAATAAATAGGTATCCGTGATTAAATATGCTCATTTTAATTGTTTGCATCCATAATTTTCAAGGAATCAAAAGAACTAGAAAAATTACAGAAAATGTCAATGTAGGCATATGAACCATGTAAAATAAACCAATATTATGAATCCACAAAAAACTAATTATATAAATCATATCACATACTAAGACATGATTTGCACATAGAATAACAATAGTAACATAATTTGGACCCTAATATAGAAATGAAAATGACGATAAACCATGAAGAAAGAGAAAGAGAAAGAGAAATATATATAAAAGTCGATACTATCACATTAGCTGTATTAACTTTGATATTACGAACTGTGAGCCACACATATGAATGAAATTCTAAGTGTCTTGTTACATATGTATGCATTTATTCATTTATTTATTCATATTTATAGGAAGCATTCTGGAATCCTAACAAGTGAGGTTGGGACCGGGGGCCACATCTAAGCTTTTGCAGAATTCGGTGTACAGACGAACCCGTTCCTTCACCGTCGATGGTCGTCCGCCATCGCATTCTCGGGCGTTGATTGCTCTGATCGTCCCACCAAATCCTGCTCCCTCGCCCGTCGATGTCATGGCCTCGTGACACTTGCTCCCCATCATCCAAAACCCCACCAAAGACGTGAATGCATTGTCTGCCCTTTCAGCATTTCCCATATTGCACAGATCTGCAAACAGAACATAGTTATCTCCTAATTTACAAACAAACAATCATGCAGTCAATTCATAAACTTGTAAAGCTGAAAAATACATATTTAGTTTCCATACTAATTCCAGTTTCGTGGGCGAAGTTGGCGAAGAAAGCAGCGAGTTCTCTCTTGCGAACTTCAAGACTTCCGGTGGTGCCAAATCCGGCGAAATTGCTAGCTTTTGCTGTTCTGATAAAGGCATCGTAAGTGTAGGAGTTGGTTCCCTCGCAAGAAGCAGATATTCCAGATTCAATCTGCTTAAAGAAGTCCGGGGTGATAAAGGATTCAATAGGTTCAATGGATGCAGTGGGAGTGGGAGCATTTTTGCATGGGCCCTGCTGACAGCCGATTCCACAATAATCATCTGTGGTTCCACAGTACCCATATTGGCTGCAGCACAAATTTGTCTTGCACCCACAATTTTGTGCCGAACCGATCTTCATCTCTCCAGCGATTATTAGCGTGGCCATCATTAGCATTAAAATCTTTGAGTATGTCGCCATGCATTAAAATCTTTGATTTGTGAATAATGTGCCGCAAGTGTGGTGGTATTTATAGGTCTACAGGAAGCTCTGCATTGTGTGTGCACATCAACTCGCGTCTATAATTCTTGTCGTTCGTTGCTGCGTTTGTTGTATTCAAATACTTGGGATTTTAGGATGATTCTATCACTTTGAAAGGTGACATGTCCGGCAAGATTCTATTATATGAAAAGCGAGGGATTTACATTTTATGGTTTTTAAAATTGCACTATTGAAGGTTATTTTTCTTTATGTCGATGTGGAAACGGGGAAATCATGTATTCAAATTAGGAATGGACTAGATTTTCATAAGTAGAAAGAGAATTGTTATAGAGAGATTTTTGCAAAATATAGTTGAATGAATTTAAAGACCAGAGGACTTTTAGTTTAATTTCCATTGAAAATGACATTATAGTAATATTTGGATATAAGTCTTTTCTTATTGATCATGGTATATTTGCATATGTCCACCGTGATTTCTATATGGTAATAAATTGTTATCAATAATTCCATCGACCTAAAAAGAGGTGGCCTATTGGACAATATTTGACTTTAGGATGTTTAGTTGAATTCTACAGTAATCTAGGGGAAGAGTACTAGTTATGGATAGGGGGTCTAATAATAGCTATGTTTTTTCCACAGTGACCCTCTAGTAATTAGTCACTTTTTGTTCACTTAATTAATCTTACATATACCAATAACTGCTCACTTTATGTAGTAGTGGTTGTATTTAAAAGGTGCGATGTCCGACAAGATTCTATTATATGAAAAGCGAGAGATTTACATTTTATAGTTTTTAAATTTGTACTATTGAAAGTTATTTTTCTTTATATCAATGTGGAAATGGGGGAAATCATGTATTCAACTTAGGAATGGGCTAGATTTTCATATAAGTAAAAAAGGAGTTATTATATAGAGATTTTTCCAAAATATAGTTATATGAATTTAAAGATAAAAGGACGTTTAGTTTAATGCTCGTAAAAAAGCATGACTGTATAGTAATATTTGGATATAAGTCTTTCCTTATTGATCATGGGATGTTTGCATATGCCTATCTTGATTTTTATATGGTAATTAATTGCATCTACCGAAAATAGAGATGGTGCATTGGACAACATTTGACTTTAGGACGTTTAGTTGAATTCGACAAGGACACATTTCAAATTATCTTTAATCTAGGAGAAGAGCACTAGTAACAGACAGGGTCCAATAATTGCTACGTTCACTTAATTTATCTCACATGTACCAATAATTGCTCACTTTATGTAGTAGTAGTTGATCATTTTTTAGCTTTTTAAAGATTTTTTTATAATTGATTTACCCATTTGTGCACCACTACTGGAGATTTGTGGACCACTACTAGAATATTTGTGCACCACTATTGGGACATTTGTCCACAAGTAATGGTGACTTTTAGTGAGTGGGTAATTACAAACTAGGTGTGCATTTCTGAGACTTTTTGACCATTCAGTGTTTGATGGTCTCTACAGAGAGGTCTGTGAATAGGCCTAAGCTAAAACCTTAGCTTTTAGCAGTTAACTCGCATACGAAGTCAATCAAAATAGAAAGTGTCAAAATCTGGCATACCATTTGCGATCTATAGGTGCATGAAGTTAGGGTGTGTAGATACCGGATCTCTTCCCTTGTGTACTTTAAAGGTTTCAAATTCAAAACTAGATCAACTTCGTGACAAAAATATGTAGAGAAAAGTATATTTTCAAATTAATTGTATAGTATTAATTTGTTAGACCATTTTATTTACTACTAGATGTTCCTTAAAGAATGTAGTCATAACAATATTATTCTTGTGATGCGACCATCAAATTTCTGAATAATATGTTATACATACTTCTTAGAACACAACTGTCTATATGCTACTTAGTATATGCTATAATAAATTATGATCATTTGAAAATACTTCTCAATCCAACTATACTTTTTTACTATTAACCATTAAAATAGCATTACCAATTTAAAAAGTATTTCTTATATAACATTAAAAGACACCAAAAACTCACACAACTTTCATAATACACCTTATTATTAATAAGTTGATCGATCCCTATAATTTATTATGCAAAAAAACAACACGTCAGATCAAATTTAACCTCAATCTTTTTTAAGTAAACAAAGACTAGAATACAATATATATAAAATGCGAAAATTACAAATAAATATTGTCAAAGCTACTAATAATTTTGACAGGGACTGATAATTTAAAAGGAAGAAAATAAAATTTTGTTTGATTGTCACAGGAAAGCCAAACAAATATTATGAAATCTGTGGATGAACAGCTGGAGTTGGACTGTCTCCGCACAAGCAGGCTGTAAATAAGTGGTGAGAAATCCTCGAGTGTTTCCTCCACCCACCTTAACTACCATTATAATCAACGTCAATTACCCTCTTCGGCTATGTAGAGGAATAAGTACTCCAATAAATTTAGCTGTGTACGCCAAGAATTGCGCCCATAATAAATTTACACTCCAACAAGCCCTGCTTTGTTTAAATCTTTATAATTAATAGACAAAAAGACCATCAATAACGAGAATCGCTGCATCTGTTTAAATGTTTATCTCTTTATAATAAGCCCCGTTTGTTTGCGGAATTGGAATTTGGCACAAAAGCTTATTATCTCATAATAAGGTTTTGATATCCTGATTTTGTATATTCGGAATATGTTTTGGACTGTTTGGTTGACCGGGAAGATGGATGAGACAATCCATCTTCTGCGTTTGGTTGCCATTTTCGAAATTAGAATTGGAAGATAGAAATTCCTCTTTATGTGTTTGGTTTGCAATTTCAAATTAGAATTGGAAGATAGAAATTCATCTTCTCTGTTTGGTTCTACATTTTGAATTCGAATTAAGATTTAATTTTTAATTTGATATTTTATTATTTTAGTCCATTTGATATTTTAGTCCATTGGATCCATTTTTTATGTATTACATTTTTATGTACTAAATCATAAATAAAATTTAATTTTTTCCAATTCTGTGAACAAAAAACTTAAATAAGTTATTATTTTGGTCCATTTTTTATGTATATTTTTTTATATTAATTTAAATTTTTATGTAGTAAACCATAAAGAAAATTTAATATATTTTTTTCAATATCATAACAAAAAAAATAAACAATATTATACATTAACAAAAACAATAAACTTGACTTTAACAAAATTTAATATTTTTTTTCAATACATTAACAAAAAAAATAAACAATAGTATACATTAACAAAAACAATATTGAACAATAAACTTAACTTTTTTCAATAATTTTATACATTATCATAAACAATATTATAACAAAAAATAATAATAATAACATTGCTCATATCACATCAAAATATAAATAAGTTATCTAGTCCACATATATATCTATCTCCAAAAAATTATCAAACTAAGTAGTAAGATGATCAAACTAAATAGAATGATTGTTGCACAAAGAAGACGTCGTAAAAACAAGATTTCGGCTTTGGATGTAGCCTCCGCTTTTGCCATAGTTTTCTCTAGTCTTTTACAATTCTTGCACTCGTCATCTACAACAGGTCTGTGTGTACAATGTACTGATGATGTAGACAACGACGGGGTGTCATTGACCCATCGGAAGTAACCGCATCCAGCTCCATCCTACAATACAAATAAGTTAGTCTCGCTATAATGACTAATATTTATTATTTGTAAATATTTAAATATTGTGCATTTAACAACCTTATAGAAGTTTTTACATCCCCAAAATTTACGGCCTGGATTCTCCTCTGTCTGTGACTTCCTCAACACACAACGCAATCCATCACCGCAGTCACACATAGGAGCATTCCTCGTAGCCATCAGCACTGTATCAAGCAAAAATTTGTTCATTCATATTAATTTTGTTCGCTATAACAACATGAATATATTATATGGGTACAAATTACTGAAGTTATGCAAAAAATATAATGACACAACTATAGCATCAGATATAACAATATCCATTAACTGGGTGGTGGTGTGAAAACACACCGTTAAATAAAAAAGCACAAGTAGATCCACCGTCTGTGCCCTTATGCCCCACATTCGATGATCAATCCTGCATCTCCAAAGTAAACATGATACAAAAACTAAAACCTGTTCATTTTTAAATGGAATACACCAAGGAGTACCATCAAAAATTTTGACTGTTTACAAACATGTACAGTAAACAATCATCAGATAGCTCATTTTTTTATCAACATATGTGGATATTTTTTGCATCGATATTTGAAATACCTTCTTGGTTCAATTGTGTAGATAGTTTTGGATCACACTCTGTGATTCATCATCGGGATTGCAAGAGATAGTTTGAGACCAAAATGATTGCAATAGATCAAAATGGACTTTTCTTTCAGTTATTTTTATCTCTTCCATCCCCACGAAGGATCATAGAGTGTGACCGTAAAATATCTACAAATTCAAATCCAGAAGCTATTTCAAACATATTTAATGTCAGCGTATGTGTAGTCTCACTTTATCATGTGTAGTCTCAAAACTATCCATTTCTATTTCTGTACCTATCACATGGCTTTTTAAAATGAATAAAAAATGAAAAAAAATTGAAGATGATATAGAGCATTAAACAAAGTAGAATAATTTAACTTAATTTCGTAATGCGACAATAATAACAAGATGGTTAATACATACAAAATCATGAACAATACAATCGTCTACCAAAACACATCTATAAAATCATGTCTGAAGAACTAGAAATGGATAGTTAAGAGACTACATCTTAACAATACATTAAATGAAGCATTCATCATGTCGTACTCCTTCGTGTATTCCACTTAAAAACAAATGCAAGCTAATATGTCTAAAAGCACTCGAAATTCAAAAGATGAGAGAAACAAGGTTTCCTAAAACTGGAGAGAAGAATAAAAAAATGGAGAGAAAGACAAACACTGTATAAAATTAAGTATAAATTGACAAGCACACTCTGTGAAAGCCAACATAATCACTAGCAACACAAAATAATGGAGAGGAAAATGAGCACTATATAAAATGAAGTATAAAATGACAAGCACACTCTATGAAAGCCAACATAATCACTACCAACACAAAATAATGGAGAGGAAAAGGAGCACTATATAAAATGAAGTATAAAATGACAAACACACTCTGTGAAAGCCAACATAACCACTAGCAACACAAAATAATCTTGGCATGGATCCAAGGAATTAACACAATAAAAATACTGGCAGGTACTTACTAGTGGCTCCAACATAAATATCCAATGCTTCCATTTCTCATAAAACTATATTTTGTAAGGTCATAATCGGGTTATCATCTTCATATTCCTGTCATCTTAATAATGGAGATGAACAACAATATCATATTCAGTATCATATTCAACTTATGATACTTAATATGATACTAAATATGATACTGCTTGTGATACTGAATATGATACTGCTTATGATACTGAATATTCAGTATCATAAGCAGTATCATATTCAGCTTATGATACTGAATATGATACTGAATATGATACTACTTATGATACTGAATATTCAGTAGCATATTCAACAATCATATTCATGAACAGTAGTATCATATTCGGTATCATATCCAGCAATCATATTCATGAATAGCAGTAACATATTTAGTATCATATTCATCAATCATGATCATGGACAACACTATCATATTTAGCAATCATATTCATGAACAATAGTATCATATTCAGCTTATGATACTGAATATGATACTTAATATGACGACAATGTTGTTTTCCTCTTTTTTTTGCATGGTAGAAGAAACCCTGTTCTTGGCATGACGACAATGTTGTTTTCCTCTTTTTTTTGCTCTGTTAAAACTGAATATGATACTACTTATGATATTGAATATGATACTACTTATGATACTGAATGTTCAGTATCATAAGCAGTATCATATTCAGTATCATAAGCAGTATCATATTTAGTATCATAAGCTGAATATGATACTGAATGTGATACTGCTTATGATACTGAATATTCAGTATCATAAGCAGTATCACATTCAGTATCATATTCAGCTTATGATACTACTGTTCATGACTATGATTGTTGAATATGCTACTGAATATTCAGTATCATAAGCTGAATATGATACTGCTTATGATACTGAATATTTAGTATTCAGTATCATAAGCAGTATCATATATTCAGTATCATAAGCAGTATCATATTTAGTATCATAAGCAGTATCATATTCAGTATGGGCCTGTTTGTTTGTCGGAAGATGACAGGAATATGAGGATGATAACCTGATTATGACCCATATCCATCATAAGCAGTATCATATTCAGCTTATGATACTGAATATGATACTGATGTTCATGAATATGATTGCTGAATATGATACTGCTTATGATACTGAATATTCAGTAGCATATTCAGCAATCATATTCATGAATAGCAGTATGATATTTTGTATCATATTCATGAACAACACTATCATATTCAGTATCATATTCAGCTTATGATACTGAATATTCAGTATCATATTCAGCAATCATATTTATGAACAACAGTTATTTAAGTTAACACTCTTGAAGAAAGCCTATAGACACATTGATTGTGCAGAGATAAATAATCATTCCACTACATAGTGATAGTTCCATATGAACAAAATGTCATTCAAGGAACAAAGAAGAAATAATGCAAAATAATGACTGAAGCATTGATTGATGATTTCAAGTTCAAGGTATATTACTATGATATGAGAATAGAAACAAGCTACTATCAATATACTATCTCAATAGTAATCAAGTTTTGTAAAGTTGGGAAGATGAACAATCACCAGTGTAGCCCATCAATAGATGTTGCTAAGAATAAGCCATGATGAAGTGAAAAATTAGTCAATGTGCAAGAAGGACAATGATCAACATATACAACACTTTCGACATCAGTACACAATAAATTAGTCAACATGAAGTATGGAAGATCAAGCACATGTATACATAGAGACTAAAGTAGAAGCATAGGTTTTGGTCATTATATAGTTCAGGAAGTGCATTCAATAGAACGTCAGAGATTGAAAGAGTGTCATCATAACCAAGGTAATTTCTATCAAGGCCATTATATTATTCTTTCACAGAGGAAAGCCACTGATAAGTAGGGAAGAGCACAGTTTCAAATTAAGGGATTCTGAAGTTAGTCGTTTGTACAGGCATTTATTCAGTTTCAATTTTGTTTTAATGCAAAAATCTTGATATTGTTTTAGAGTAAACTATAAAGTTGATACTCTATATGATCAAATAGAAAATCATGAACTGAATCACTCATAAAGTTACTCGATCAGGCAAACCAGATTATATTGATACAGTCATCTCCCTTGTGTCATTGGACACATAAGAAGAATGACCAACATAGATCGGCATTAAGGAAAACAGTCCTCTAGTTGCATAACCAGACAACAATATGGAGATTAGAATATGATGGAGAGAATGTATCCAAACGACATCTGTTTGTATCACCATGCCTGCTACAGAGATCATTGAATCCAGAATATAAAATATATTATCCCTTTGCTCTGTTTAGAGCAGTAAGTTGCTAAAGCAATCAATAGTGCAAGTAATTATCTGCATCATACATCATATCAGAAGCATAATTATATAACGACATAATAGAGACTGCTTCCATCATTTAGTGCATAGTAATATAGTTAAATCAGATATAGCTTGTGCAATACATCATTGTTATTGTACTAGACGACCCCTAAATTGCATGTGTTTCATTGTACATTGGAGATAACATTGTCGATGTACTAGACAATCTGCATGATCATGTGAATCTATTGTATATATCAGAGTTTTGCATAACATATCAGCAAAACTTATAGATTGAAGACTATATTCCTGTCCAATCCTCAGTTTTCTCAAACAAGAGTAACTATTGGAGTAATGGGTTCATCTTAAAACTAGTTTAGTGCTTCAAGTATAATTATTACATCCATCAATCCAGGTGTAGCAAAATGTTCCATCAGAGACAACATTGATATGAATATTAATTCCATATGATAAGAAGCCAGTGTCATACAGGGAACATAAGACTTTTAAAGTGTTGCTTGAAACATCATTACCATCTACATCGTATAGGTTATATAGGTTATAAGGAGGGATTCATAACCAGAATAGAGAATTCAAGAATAGTCATCCTACATTCTTAAATCGTCCTAACAAGGGGACATTACAGTGGCAGTGGATGATGTAAAGCTCTGTTTGGTAATTGCCATTCGTGGTACCCAGTCTACCACTGATATCATAACAGACCTGAATCCTCACAGTGAAAAGTTTGAAAAAGGGTATGCACAAGCACACTCTGTGAAAGGCAACATAATCACTAGCAACACAAAATAATGGAAAGGAAAACAAGCACTATATAAAATGAATTATAAAATGACAAGCACACTCTATGAAAGCCAACATAATCACTACCAACACAAAATAATGGAGAGGAAAATGAGCACTACATAAAATGAAGTATAAAATGACAAGCACACTCTGTGAAAGCCAACATAACCACTAGCAACACAAAATAATCTTGGCATGGATCCAAGGAATTAACACAATAAAAATACCGGCAGGTACTTACTAGTGGCTCCAACATAAATATCCAATGCTTCCATTTCTCATAAAACTATATATTTTACAAGGTCATAATCGGGTTATCATCTTCATATTCCTGTCATCTTAATAATGGAGATGAACAACAATGTCATATTCAGTATCATATTCAGCTTATGATACTGAATATGATACTGCTTGTGATATTAAATATGATACTACTTATGATACTGGATATGATACTGAATATTCAGTATCATAAGCAGTATCATATTCAGCTTATGATACTGAATATGATACTGCTTATGATACTGAATATGATACTGAATATTCAGTAGCATATTCAACAATCAAATTCATGAACAGTAGTATTAGATTCGGTATCATATTCAGCAATCATATTCATGAACAACAGTAACATATTTAGTATCATATTCAGCAATCATGATCATGGACAACACTATCATGTTCAGCAATCATATTCATGAATAGCAGTATCATATTCAGCTTATGATACTGAATATGACTCTGCTTATGATACTGAATATGATACTAAATATTTAGTATCATATTCATGAACAACAGTATCATATTCAATATCATATTCAGCAATCATATTCATGAACAACAGTATCATATTCAGTATCATATTCAGCAATTGCATTTAAATTAAAATATTCAAATAATCATTTTGTGACAATATGAGCGTATAATAGTAAAAAATCTCTTGGCATTTGTAATATGGGTTTTTGTAATAAAGTTCTCTGCATAAAGTTCTTTTTTCTGCTCTGTTAAAACTGAATATGATACTGCTTATGATACTGAATATTCAGTATCATAAGCAGTATCATATTCATGAACACATTCAGCTTATGATACTACTGTTCATTTTTTGAATGTTATTTGTGAATGGTAGAAGAAACCCTGTTATTGGCACGACAACAATGTTGTTTTCCTCTTTTTTCTGCTCTGTTAAAACTGATTATGATACTGTTTATGATACTGAATATGATACTGCTTATGATACTGAATATTTAGTATCATAAGCAGTATCATATTCATGAACAGCAGTATCATATTCAGTATCATATTCAGCAATCATATTCATGAACAGCAGTATCATATTCAGCAATCATGATCATGGACAGCACTATCATATTCACTATCATGTTCAGCAAAAATTGAATTAAAGTTGGCATAAACATATATTCAGATTTCATGTCATATTCATATTCAGATTTCATGTTATATTCATAATGAACAGCAGTATCATGTCAGTTTTTTAGCCTTTTATAGGCTTCCAACTCATTTACAATTTTTTAAAATAACTATAAACCACCATATGTGGCTACAATCCAGTCACTTCTCTCCTCCTTGGTCATCAATAAGAACCATTTGGCTCTTTCACGTTGACCCAAAAAGGTTTCGTAGACCTTGAGGAATACACCTCTACTCAATCCGGGCATGGATTTGAGAGCATTATAAGCATCCGTCAAAGCAATCTCATGACTAGATTCATCAATTTTAACAAGCTGAATATTGTTCATGCCCTCTTTTATTTTTTTCATTGTTTCGGACATTTCATTCAATGAAGCAGTCATACTTGCCTTCTTCCTCTTTCCCACCTTTCTGCCTGATGAACTAGGATTCCCTCTAATACTTGTTGGAGTGGACTGAGTGGAATTATAAGGCTCATCATCCCAATCAACACTACTATCAAGATGTACAGCGTCCTCTTCATCATTCACATCGAATGACTCTTCCAAAGGGTTCCCTTCTTCAAACTCAAGGGCCGTGGTAGCTGCATTTCCTTCAGCCATGTCATTACCAACTATTACACCCAATTCAGTGAAGTACTGAAAGGGCTGCCTCTTATAAATTCTTGCATTTTTGAACTCTCTTCGCTGCATGTTGGCATAAATAAATGGATTAGGTTCTTTGTCTTTCATTATTAACTTTTAAAAAAGGCAATATTATTTCCATCAAAATTGTAGAGAGATTACCCTACCTTGAGAAGCTCTTCCCACACGCTATCCTCAGCATCCATGGACTGAGTAGCCTTGTTCCAGGCTAAACCGCTTGTATTCCGAAGCTCCTTCATGACTCTATATGCAAGCTTCCAAATTTTCAACTTGTTTTTGAAGTTTTCCTTGGATAGGCTGAGGTTCAAATCAGCATTGAACCGCCTCTCAATTGCGGTCCACGCTTCTTTTTTGAAGCCTCCATCACATTTTCTTCCTAGTTGTACTTGCTCAAGGAGCAAGTCTATAAGCTTTCGTTCCATGTCCTTTGACCACATAATCTTCTTCGACAAAGAAGATATCTGGCTGGTGTTAGTATTCTCATTCATGTTCATCAATGATTCTATGTTAGCCATGCTGTGTACACAAATTGTTGTTAATCAAAGTAGCTTCATACATCAGTTTGATATATGAAAAAGGACAAGAAAAAGGAAACTATCATGTATATCAAATTGTTGTTAATCAAAGTAGCTTCATACAACAGTTTGATATATGAAAAAGGACAAGAAAAAGGAAACCATCATGTATATCAAAGTATCTTCATACATCAATTTACTCAAATAAAACACATTAACCATTACAAGTCCAATACTTGCAAATAAAAAGATAAGAAAAAGGTAACCATCAGGTAGTGTTGAGCCATACAAGGACAACTATTGTCGGGATCTATACTGTTCCCACATTCTACTTGCTATATCATTTCGAAACTGTGCCCACCGGTCTCTATCATTCTGAGACAACCCATATGTCTCTAGCACTGGTACATCTATCCCATCACAATCATCTTCCTCTTCAATGTCAATTTCTGGTGGAATGCCATCCTCTACCGTAATGTAGTTGTGTAGTATGCAACATGCTAATACAATATGGGCTTGTGTCATGATAGGATAAGATGTGGCATGCCTCAGGATTGGAAAATGCTGCTTGAGAATACCAAATGTACGCTCTATTAAGTTTCTAAGAGAGGAGTGTCGATGGTTGAAAAACTCTTCTTTTGAGTTTATTGGATTTTCTCTTGAAAACTCTTTCAGGTGGTAGCTTGTACACCGATAAGGAGCAAGAAATCCAGGTGCATTGGGATATCCAGCATCCACTAGAAAATATTTTCCTACATAAATAAAGTATATTATTAATATGTAAAACATGAAAATATTTTCCTACATAAATAAAGCATATTATTAAACTATGATTTGGCTTACCCGGGGGAACAACAAGAGGATCTGCTCTTGACAGAGTTGAAGCTAGAACACGACTATCTGCGGCAGACCCTTCCCAACCAGCAAGGCAGTACTGAAACTTATGATCGAAGGAACACACACCCATAACATTTTGCGACAGGTTGCCTTTTCTATCACGATATTTACCCTGCATGTCGACATCGACGGTGACTGGTATATGGGTTCCATCGATAGCTCCAACACAATCCTATACGATATGATACAATCATCAATTCTAAGGTCAACCACTCCTCAATGATAAAAACTTGTACAAGAAAAATGTAACAACACAACAATTACCTTGAAGAATGGATCAAAGCGTTCGTTCCCACTAATTTCAGGAGGAGTGTTTGGACTAGGTGGCAAAAAGAAATCCTTGTGGAGTCCTAAGATAGCCCTCAACACCTTGTGGAAGTATCGGCTAATTGTCTCTCCTGAGTGGCCAAAGTTGTGGGCAATCTTGCGGTTCCTCAAATTGTGGCCAATGGTGTGGAGGAACATCACAAGTTGTTCTTCTAATGTCAAGTGTATCGTATCTTTCAAGGATCCATTCACCCTTAGGATAGTAGCTAGACGAAAGAAGGCTCCCCTACTCATGCGAATCTGATCATGACAATCCACGTCATTGGAATGAATAACCCTTCTATAGAAATTATTTCCTTTTCTATATCGTTTACCCCTATCTGCATTAGATTCTAGGGCCACCACTGCTGTGGCTGCGGCAACACAAGCAATCAGAGCTGTGAGAAGCTGAGAAAATTTGGTCCGCACAAATACCCGTTGTAGAACGTCAATATTCTTAATAGGATCCATCAATGGCCTGAAAACATAGGTACATATATATACAATTAGATAGATAAATAGTTACATAGATACATACCTACATACATAGATATATAGGGTGAGATAGTTCATACATATAAACAATTAGATAGATAAATACATACATAGATACATAGAAACATACCCACATACATAGAAAAGCCTCATTCTTTTCTTAAGATATCATAGCAAGATCAAGAGATATACAAAAACTTGAATCAAAATGACATTATCGACCCTAACAACCAACTAATATGATAATGAATATGATATTGCTGTTCATGAATATGATACTGCTGTTCATGAATATGATACTGAATATGATACTGCTGTCCATGAATATGATACTGAATATGAACATGCTTATGATACTGAATATGATATTGAATATGATACTATTGTATGATATTGTTGTTCATGAATATGATACTGAATATGAACATGCTTATGATACTGAATATGATAATGAATATGATACTGTTGTATGATATTGAATATGATACTGCTGTATGATACTGGATATGGTACTGCTGTTCATGAATATGATTGCTGAATATTATCATCTCAAAAATTGAATATGGGCCGAAAATGAGAATATCCATCTTCCAGCCGAAGAGGTGGAATTTTTTTTGATAACCCGGTTTTGGCATTTTATAAACCCAATTTGATTCTCGGTCGGGTCCGCAATCTTCCTGTTATATTGTTTCGTGGATACAATATATTGTTTCGTGGATACGACTGTGGATGAGTATGTGATATTGTTATCAGGATTCAACTATGTAGTTTTTTGAGTCAAACTCATTGACCCATGATTCATGACTACTGGTTCAACACGAACCCATGAGAATTAATGAATCTAGGTGATGCTCACAGAGGTGAAGCACCGGGACCTACCGGGAAGTCTCGATGCTTCACCTCTGTGAGCATCACCACTACTCACGAATCATGGGTCAATGAGTTTCACTCAAAAAACTACACAGTTGAGTGGGTGTTCAAACTTAGAGACAGAGCCAAAGCCAATAAGACTCTCATTCAAATGGATGAGATATTTTGCAATGTCTATGATTATTAACAAGCACTTTTGAGCCACATTTAATTCTATTTAAAAGCTTTATCAATAAATAACTGTAGTGAGTAATACTTAGGTTTAATGAGCATCTAAATATAGTAGTGAATAAATATAGATTTTGATTTTAATTTTAAAAGTCTATTTTGAATTTTAATTTAATGACTTTAATTTATATTTCTTAGTTTTTGAAGAACCCTTTTAATACGATAAAAGTGCATTCTCATTTTAGTTCTCTATGGATCTTTTGGAATTAGTAAAATTTATGTTATATTTGGCATGATTGTGGAATGGTTATGGTCTGCTTATGGTCATGTTCTTGTTATGTTTCTACGATGCTTATACCGGAATCCATTTCCAAAAAGAGTGTATATGGGCTTATGGTTTGGATAAGTGGTTTACCATTGTTGAGCTTAATGAAAGACTACTTGTGATGATATGTGGGTCTTTGGTGCCTGTGTAATAATCATAAGATGGTACATGAGATATATGGGGGCATCCAAGTGGATCCACACTCTTGGTTGTTGACCAATGGAGTGCATTTCGTGAGTAGTGCCAACATTGTGCCTTGTAATATGGATGTCAATGTGGTGTAAACATGTTGTAAAGTGCCTTGGTATATTCTTGTGGATGGCTCTTGACTGTGTTGTGCATTTCTTGTGATTCGTGGGGTATTGGTGCATTGTGTGTTTGAAGCCTTGTTGCATGCTTGGTTGGGTATGTGTATGTGGACCATATGGTTATCTTCAGAGCATGATGGGAGGGGGCCCAATGGTTTTGTGTGGTCGGGTGGCATGGCCAACAAGTTTTGATCGATCCTAGTGTTATGCAAATATGACCTCGACTTGATGACATTTTTGTATGTTTGCATGTACTCATGCTATGTGACCGAATAATTGTATGTATTATGTAATGATAGTATATTTGTGTTATGGAACAGAGTATCCATCATGATTGTACGTTACATATATTCCTTCCCTGGCGCCAATATATATATATATATATATATATATATATATATATATATATATATATATATATATATATATATATATATATATATATATATATATATATATATATATATATATATATATATATATATATATATATATATATATATATATATATATATATGAATAGACTAGTAATTCAGTATCAGTGTGTATTTAAATATTGTTCGAGTTCATATGTTTTTGTCTTTGATAAAAGTTTCAGTAGCAGGATGATTACATAAGTGATGAGAATGAGAATAAAAGAATTGACTATAAAAGTGGAAAGCAAAGAGTTGAGTGCACTCAAACTGAAAGTTCAGTTGGGAACGCATACAGTTTCTTACTGATCATCAAATATGTTGGCCCACTAGGCAAAAGTGTGTATTTAAGAAAAAGACTCCATCACCAAGTTTGTAAAAAATCTTGACAAAAACAAGCCAAGTAATTTAGAAAGAGCCAGGATTGGAAATGTTTGCAACCTTAACTGGAAAGGTAGCCTTGTTAGGTTGAACACATAACTTCGACAGATCACTCGTAAAAAGTTTAGTCTTTGTAATAAAGTTACAATTGAGATGAAAGATTAAATTTTTAGGTTGTTTGATCACGGGATCTTACTCTAGTAGGTACAGCTAGGTTTTTACAACTCCTGCAGTTCCAACCTTTCAGGTGAGTAATGAAACTACAACAAAAATTAAAGGCCGCTGATTTGAACTTAAACCTAGTTAAAGATATGTATAATGATAAAGCTCCAGAATTTGTGGATAATATCATTGGCAAATTAATATTTTCCACTGGTGTTTGTCAAGGCTTGGAAAGTAGTTCCATCTAATGCAGATCCTACCAGAATCAAATAGGTAACTACAATCCTAGGAAAATAATTATTCCAGAGTTAGATTGATGATGGAGGTGAGTGAACATCACATGGGTGAGGCAGTGAGGCATGGGTGCTCTATAATCATGTATGGGTGGACAAGCATTAGACCCTCCCACTACTCATGTTATTGTCACAAGTAATAAGGTCCATTTCCTTTGAGATGTTGATTGTTTTACGAAATGCAGACATTGAATTTATGTTCTACATTAACCCTTCCAATGCAGTGCACGTGGTTGTAGCTGTAGAAATTGTGAACAATGGAATAGGGATGATGGTTAAGGCTACATGTAAGAACATTACAAGACCCCATATTGTGGATAATAAGAGTTTAATAGGCGGATTTAATTGCATTGCATTAAATCATATACTTATTAAATAAGATGATAAAAAAATTGTGTATGTTCAAGTAGTGAAAGGTTTAAAAAATTAATAACAATTCCCACAAATTGCTAACAAATTCCTAAATATACATAATGTTAAATGGAAATAGTTCCAAAGATTTAATGAGATTTGATATGTAGCTGTAGCTTGATTTATCACTGGGTTTTCTCAATCAGTTTCCTTATTTTGACGGCACACAAATTTATTGCCATAGCATTTTTAATGACTTCAAGGATCTAACACCAGGCGTATAGGGGTTTATAAATTCTTCTACAAAGTAAATATTATGCAGAGAACTTTACTACAAAAACCCATATTACAAATGCAGAGAAGCAACATTGTCATCGTGCCAAGAACAGGGTTTCTTCTACCATTCACAAATAACATTCAAAAGTTTAAAAATATTATGTAGAGAACTTTATTACAAAAACCCATATTACAAATGTAGAGAAGCAACATTGTCGTCGTGCTAAGAACAGGGTTTCTTCTACCATTCACAGGATGAGTTAGCGTACCTTGAATAACGCAGACCAGGATGAGTTGAAGACAAACCTGCAAGCAACCCAAAAACCCTCATCTTCCTCTGTTAGCTTAGCCTTCGCCACAGTCGCCTTCACCAAATCGCCTTCGCCACGGTCACCTTCGCCAAATCGCCTTCGCCAGAGTCGCCTTCGTCGTATCCATGAAACAATATATCGTATCCATGAAACAATATAACAAGAAGATGGCGGACCCGACCGTTCATCAAATTGGGTTTATAAAATGCCAAAATCGGGTTATCAAAACAAATTCCACCTCTTCGGCTGGAAGATGGATATTCTCATTTTCGGCCCATATTCAGATTTTGAGATGATAACCCGATTATGACTTTTAGGGTTCCAAACAGTGGATATGGGTCATAATCAGGTTATCATCCTCATATTCCTGTCATCTTCCGTGAAACAAACGGGGCCATATTGTATTGTCCAAAGAAGAAGACAATAGTGAGGATTGACGTCATTATTTTGCCTGCATTCAGCGGTAATATCAATATCAATAATTTTATTTATGGTGTTCGTATGATTCAATAAATTTGTGTTTTTGAATGGACCGGTCAGCTCACCCGACAAGTATTTGTGTTTCAATTTTGTCAGCATTCTGTAGTTGTTTCTTTGCTGCTCTATTCTCTAGTTTTACAGTTGCCAGTTCTTGCAGTTTTAACAGCAAATGCTATCTAATCTTTATTAATTCAATAAAATAATAATAAAGATTTCGTCTAATTGAATGTTGAATATTATTACTTCCATCAACGGGACATTATTGCATTCTTCAATTCAATTTTTTAATTAGTTTATACAATTAATTGATAGAGTTAGAGATTTGAACAATTTTATAGTCTATCTTATTTAATAAATTAAATAATCATTAATCTCCTTTTCTATTAGTTAAGTGTAAAAGTCATTTTTTATTTATTTTTTAATTACATGTTTCAATTCATAATATATAATGTAGAATCATCTTAAATTCTTCAATGACATTTATATTATTTGTTAATTGTACTAACTAGATATGCCTAAGGATTTGGTGGATATGAAAACAAGCACTGAAGACTTGGATATTTGGAAGTTAAACTCAAGAAGTGATGTTAATCAAATTGTGTGGATAGTTCATGAGGATTCCCTCTGACCTATTGGCCAAATAGCCTCATTTTAATGGGTACTCCTTAAAGTCAGCACAAGCTTAAAATCCTCGAAGGTGCATATTCAATCGAGTGCAAGTTAATGTAGATGGACATCGTCGTGTAAAGTGTTCCTCACAACAAATTTATACAATAGTTTTTTTAAAACAAAGTAGCTATTTGATAAGAATTTTAAAGCTCATTGAAAAATATTTAGAATGTAGATAATTGTCCTATAGGTTTATAGTTTTATTGTGAACTTTAATGTTTAGAAATGTCACTACCGGTTTGAGTTGGAGAAGAAATAAGAAACACCTAGAATTCTTAGGTATTTAAAAAAGAGTTTTCTATAGATAGTTATTAAAAAAATTAAAAATTAGGAATTATAATTTTGGATCATATTTAATTTAATTTTTACATTCTTTTAATGTTATAAGTTTTTTTTTAAAGTTTTTGATTACAGAACAAACAAGTTTTGAAGGGACCCAAAAACCTTTTTAGAAAAAAGTACTACTGATAGCCAACAAGAAAGGAAGCAATACAACATAAAGATGCCAAAAAGAATAGACACATAACATTGATAAAAAATAGACAATATAAAACCTAGCTAAGAGCTTGAAAAGGACACAAAATAGGTAATGAACCAAGAAACCTTAAGCAAGATTCTTCAGGACCATCACAACTTTAGCCTCCATCTGAGGTATGTTTTTGTCGCAAGGAACTTTATTTGCCTTCCTCTTCAAATTTCCTCTAGTTCTCTTGTTCCAACCAATATCCTCTTCCTACATTTTTCCTCTATCAATCTACAAATCAACCACAAGTCTATCTTGGTGGATATTCTCTTGTTTATTGTTCATAAGGTTGAGACTCTCAAGCTTGCACTTTATCACTTTATGACTTAGGATAAAAAGGGAGAGAAGGTTATCATTGATGCTCTTTTCCTTCCGAATTCTCAATTCTCTCATCATAATCCTTCTTCATTATTGTCAAATTATTAATCATTTCTCATAGAATATCAATCAAGGACTTCTTCTCGGCTTTATTCCATAAAGCAATGTTGTTGTTATCCTAATTATTTCTTTTATTACTTCATTTCCTAAACCCTCAATACGGTAAAAGCACAATCAAGTTTCACCTTTTAGGCTAACTTATTAGCACAGCTAAATTCTAGTATTTTTAACTAAAAATTAATTTTGGTCAAATATATGGTTTAGCTAGATTCATTCTAGCTAAGTTAGATAAGTTCTTTAACTTTTTCAATTGGGAATATCTATTAAATGCATGTGTTATACCACTTTGGGTCCAATTACCATAAAAATAAAATTATTTCAAAAAGTGGTATTTCAATAACTCCTAATCTTTTTAATGATATTTTTGTAAAAATAAAAAAAATAACCTTTTGTAGAGATCAGAGTCAAGAATATCCTCATATAGATTTTATAGTATTTTAATTGGACATAGTTTATTATAATTAAAAAATACTTCAAGTAGGTATTTTAATAGTCAAGGAGATGTTGATTCAGAGAAAGGAAAAAATAGTAAATCATATTAAATAAATTTGGAAAATATACGGTGCACTAGAGGAGAGAGTCTTCTTCAAGAATATATATTTATTTTTTTGATTTGGATAGATTTGTTATCAAAAATATGTTGCGAGATGAAAACTGTCGGTTTCAGTGAGTTGGAATTTGAATTGTTATAAAAGAGAAAATATAGGTCACAAACCAATTTTTATTTCTTTATGAACTAGCTATATATGTCATCTAGGACATATTTTGAAATTAGGAAAGACAATGTTTATTTACATATAATTTATTGGTGGAAACTAGACCCCTAATTTTCAGCATTTTTCAACAACTAAAAATCATCTTTAAAAATTAAAAAAATATATCAATTTTTATTCAAAAAAATTATTAAAAATATTAATCATAAACTTCATCCATTTTATCACATTTAATTAGTTTACATCATCTTCAAATTCTAAACATAAATGTCATTTTTATACTATTGAAGTTGAACAACTTTGATTTTTTTAGCCTTTTCCTTTGTAAAAGGGTGACAACTTATTGTGCTTTTACCCAATACTCTTGTCCCATTTACTAGTAATCTCCCCAAGCTCGATATTAATCTCCTTTATCTCCAAAAACACCCATTTCATAATTATGAAATTATCAATGACCACATTATGAGCTATGGTTAGAATATCATCTAGGTATTCTTGATCAAGGTTGAGATAATGAGAATAAAAATTAAGATCCATGGAGAAGCTAAGTCTCCCTTATCTATCCGTGATAGGATGATAATCCTTTAAATAATTATCAGAAGAGGGTACCAAAGTATTGTCATTCTCAGAAACAAGAGAAATACTCCCTTTCACCTTAGACTTAAACCTTTCAAAGAAATAGGGGAGACATTGCTTTTCACCTTTCCCTTTCTTTTTTTGGGGCTCCTTATCCAAATCCTCGATGTTGAGAGAGATTTTCCTCTTCAACTTCAATTTCCCTTTCTTATTCTAGGGTTCCAAATATAAGTCATCCATATTAGTGTTCCATTCCTCCTCTTCTGAATAACTAACTTCTCATCCCCGGATATAGAAATAGGGAAAGCATTGGATGGATAGGGAAATGACTTCAAATGCTGATAAATTAACTGTTAGTGTAATTATTTAGTTTAATCACACATAGGCTTATTAAGCCTACCTAGTCCTCCATAGTTGTGTGACACTTTTCTACACAAGTCATCATCTTTTAGGAGTCTACTATAGATCTGTCTATTTCATTTTGACACATTATCCTAGTCTCTTGGAAATTTTTTTCACCACTCCAATTCATCCCTCCTTTCATGGTTGGACTTGGTTGCACACTATACCTATATGTACTAGACTTGGCCATTGAATCAAAGGGTTGACTATTAGACTCATTTTTTATTGTGTTTCATTTGAATCTCTTAGTAATTGTTGGTTATTTCATGGCATCAAATCTAGTAAGAGATAATTTGAAGCCAATACCTTAAAAGATTTGTGGTCTATCTTGTAGTGGTGATCAATCCATGGATCCTCTCATGCTCACAACACATCTATTTGTTAATGTTTTACAAAGAAGTGACATTCTGCAGTGACAGATTGCTTATGCAGTTTGACACCATGTATGTTCACCCTTTGTGATATCAAAAAGTGATCTTCATCAGCTTAGAGAAAAATTGTGCATCTTCCATTGATTTGTTTGCGGGTCGGCCATCTCTGGGAGTGGGCCTACTCATTTGAATCATCTCGGGGCTTAACTTTGGGCTTTCCATTTTTATTTTGGAAAATTAATTTATTTTTAGTAAGGTCGACAATTTTGTAAAGATGCAAATTTTCATTGCTCATAAGTTTTTCTCCTTACCTCAAAGTTGAGTTTTTATTTTTACAAAATCACATGTTTTTGCATCGCAAATCTATTGGACACACTCACACACTATCATTATAAATTTCCATTTTGAGTGTTTTGTGGATTTGGTTACAAAGAACTCCTACAAAGTGCCAAAAATAAGGGGGGAAAGTTAATCAAGGGGGTGTTGTGTCTTTTCTATTTTAAAAACTTTTTCACGAAGTTCTCTTCTTTTTAGGATTCTACAAGAAATAACCTAAGTCTAGCAACATGGATCGTAATGTGACTATAGAACCTCTAACACCTTTCAATTATCATGTGTATAAGTTAAAAGTCATTCTTAAATACTAAAGAATAAAGGATTCTATAGGGTAACAATGGGAATAGAAAAAGAACCTAATGCAGCTAAGGAAAAAGAAAAGTTTTTAAACAAGTGTGACCAAGCATTTGGCTTATTATGTTTAAACCTATCTCCTAAATTAGTATTTCATGTCGATAACTTGAAAACACCTAATGAAGTTTGGAAAATGCTTTGGGATAGTTGATGAACTTAGAAGTCATGAGTTGGAAAATAAAATACTACGTATTAGTCCTATTTTTTCAACTTTAGAGGACTTCTTGCCTAATTTTAAATCTTTGAAGTTGCAATTAAAAGATTTTTGAATTGACAAGAAAGATGATCAATTAATCATTTTTTTACTTTCCATACTAGGTTCTGAATATTCTGTGTTTGTCTCTTCTTTCTATTCTACTAAAAGAGACCTTGGTACCTCATGGTCTATGACCTAACTTGATAAATTTATTGCTAATCTTACAAGGGAATAATAAAAGTTAATTCAAATGGGTACTTTGAAATATACTTAGGCACATGCTCTAGTTGTAGGAAATGAAAGGCATCAAAATGCTAAATGAGAGAAAAAGAACACTAAAAAGTACAAGTAAGGGAAGAAAGAAGATAAAATTGATAACTTCAAAAAGGATAAATCATCTCAACAATCAATCACTAAGAGAGTTAAATGTTCTTTTTTAACAAAAATTGTCATGAAGAATTCTTCTTCAACTCATGTAATTACTAAGAGCCGCAAGATATTGAAAGGAAGGGTCTTATTTTCTCAAGAAATTATAGATTCAAGTGCTACATACCATATGAGATATTAGTCAAATCTTGATTCCACTCCTTGTAATTCAAATGATTCAGCACATGATAGTCATATTCAGGAAAGATTCATCATCAACATCATCATCCTTTGGGGAGGCGTTATAGGCTTCTTCTCTTCTTATCTTTTTTTTGGATGATATTTTTTTCCCACTAGGTTTTCTATCCTTCTCCACTTTATGAGAGATTGCATTGTACATGGGTAACTCACCAAGCTAGTAGCTAGGACTAACTATTTTTTTCCTCTTAAGTTATACTTAATGGGGGGTGTTAGTGTAATTAATTAGTTTAGTTTCACTTAGGCTTATTAATCCTACTTAGTTGTCCATAGTTGTTTGACACTTGTCTATACAAGCCATCATATTTTAGGGGTCTACTAAATATGTGTTGATTTTATTTCAACACATCATCCTAGTCTCTTAGGCGATTTTGCCTCCACTCTAGTTCACCCCTCCTTTTGTGGTTGCACTTGGTTTCATACTATGCCTATATGTACTCAACTTCTCCCTTAAATCAAAGGGTCGACTATTGCACTCATTTTGCTATTGTGTTTCATTTAAATTTCTTAGATCTTCTTGGTTATTTCATTAACAACACTAAACCCTGTTTAAGAATCATATTCCTCTAAGGGTTCTTCTTGTCATCCTTAATGCTATAGTTGGACTAAAGACAACAAGAAGAAAGGAATGGAAATTCTATCCTTGTTTCTAGAATAACTAATAAGAGAAATGTAGTGACCAAATGTATTAGTAAATTGTCCATACAAAGTAATGTATCCCATAATTACCTTAAGGATAGCATTCCAGACTAACTTGGTTTGAGAATTAGATCAAAGCCACTTTTAGAAGCTTTGAACAACTCTTCTCCCTCCTTGTCATCTTTGTGGAATTTATTGATGACCATATCTAATTTATAAATAAGTTTAATATATATCATGGAATCATCAACCTATTTACCTATGTATTTGTTTCGATGTTTAGAATAGTAGGATTGGGAGGGATCCCATTTGACCCAAAATATATCTATAGGGGAGCTCCCCCATACATATATATCTATGGGGCCATATCTATTCTATGGGGCTATGTTATGTCATTCACCCATTAGGGAACAATGTCTTGCATAGGGGTAGCTGTAGGCGCACTATATTTATCACAATTTAATCTCAAGGGGGCCTTATGTGGGGGGCATAGTATGGAAGAGGTAGATTAGTTGTAGGGAGCCACTCACCCCCAACCCTTATAATAGTAGGGGGATTCTCATAGAATAGTAGGGTTCACCCTAGAAAATAATAAGAGTGTCTATCAAAATGCCAAATGAGAGAAAAAGAACACTAAAAAGGACAAGCAAGGGAAGAAAGAAGATAAAATTGATAACTTCAAAAAGGATAACTCATCTCAACAATCAATCATTAAGAGTGTTAAATGTTCCTTTTTAACAAAAATGGTCATGAAGAACCTCAATGCATGAAAAATAAAATTGAGTACCTCACTTTTCAACTCAAAAAGAATAATATTGAGGTAACTAATTCTGTTAAAGCATCTTCTTCAACTCATGTAATTACTAAGAGACACAAGATATTGAAAGGAAGGGTCTTATTTTCTGAAGCAATTATAGATTCGAGTGATACATACCATATGAGATCTTAGTCAAATATTGATTCTACTCCTCATAATTCAAATGATTCAACACATGACAGTCATATTGAGGAAAGATTTATCATCAACATCATCATCCTTTGGGGAGGCATTGTAGGCTTCTTCTCTTCTTATCTTCTTTTTGGATGATATTTTTTTCCCACTAGTTTTTCTATCCTTCTCCACTTTATGAGAGATTGCATTTTACATGGGTACCTCACCAAGATAGTAGCTAGGACTAACTAATTTTCTCCTCTTAAGTTATACTTAATGGGGGGTGTTAGTGTAATTAATTAGTTTAGTTTCACTTAGGCTTATTATTCCTACTTAGTCATCCATAGTTGTTTGACACTTGTCTATACAAGCCATCATATTTTAGGGGTCTACTAAATATGTGTTGATTTTATTTCAACACATCATCCTAGTCTCTTGGGTGATTTTGCCTCCACTCTAGTTCACCCCTCCTTTTGTGGTTGCACTTGGTTTCATACCATGCCTATATGTACTCAACTTCTCCATTAAATCAAAGGGTCGACTATTGCACTCATTTTGCTATTGTGTTTCATTTGAATCTCTTAGATCTTGTTGGTTATTTCATTAACAACACTAAACCCTCTTTAAGAATCATATTCTTCTAAGGGTTCTTCTTATCATCCTTAATGCTAGAGTTGACTAAAGACAACAAGAAGAAAGGAATAGAAATTCTATCCTTGTTTCTAGAATGACTAATAAGAGAAAAGTAGTGACCAAATGTATTAGTAAATTGTCCATACAGAGTAATGTATCCCATAATTACCTTAAGGATAGCATTCTAGACTAACTTGGTATGAGAATTAGATCAGAGTCACTTTTAGAAGCTTT
>BSBK01000901.1:217500-265000 GCA_027943335.1 Chamaecyparis obtusa
ATGTTGTCTCACATTTCATGTGGTCTCTATAAGGAAAAAAATAATTTTATTTTCACAAAAAAGGTGTCTTGTGTGAATATTGTGACCAGTAAAATCTAACTGGTGATTAAGGAGAACTTTGAGGTGACTTTTAGTTATGCCAAGATTGATGGTCCTTCTTTGAGCCCTTCATTGGATGATTTCTTGATATTTCTCAAAAGTGGAAGATATACTATGATATTTCTTACCCTTTTTTCAAATAGAAGAGTATTAGAGATAGACTTTGTGTAGAAACTAGCTCCGTTGAGATGGGTCAAAATCAATATTGATGGGGTAGATAAGGGTAATCCTCGAATTTCTAAATGTGGGGGAGTGGTTCATGATAAAAATAGTAGGATTTTCTTGGTATTGGTCCTCCCTATGGGTACCCAAACAAACCACTATGTCAAGGATGTTTCATGTTATGTTGGTATAAAAATGGATAGGAAAAGAGGATTGGGAAAGGTTGTTTCAAAAGTGATTCAATCAACATTATCAATTGTTTTAAGGGTATAGTTATCCCAAGTTGGACAAATTGTCCAATCATTAAGGATTGCTTAAATTTACTTAGGGATTCAATGATCATATCATATCTCATATGTATTATGAGGATAATTGTGTGGCAAACAAGTTGGTAAATGTATGTGTTAATTTACAATTCATATTTGAATGAGATATTAATTATAATATCCTAGTTGATCTCCAAAATCTTCTTTGTAATGATAATGGTGGATGTGAAGTTTGGTGTAGCTTTGGAAATGATGTTTGTATATGTGAAAGAGATTGTCCTCATGAAGGACTCTTTTATGATGAAGCAACAAAACTTTCTGGTTATTTTCATCTTGAATTTGAACTTGTAAATCCCCAGCTCCAAAATCAAGGAAGAGGGTAAGGTTTATAGAATGGGAGGTGATAGAAACTAGTTGGATTCTATATTGTATGATCAATGATAGAATATAGAGTTGATTTGGAGTGAGATTTTGGCGATAGATATGATAGGTTACATTCAGAGGCTCCATGGTGTCGATGCCTTAGTTACTAAGGTCTTTTCTCAAGGATGGAAAGAGGGGTTCTTGTATGTTTATTTCCTAGACTCGATGATTAATGAAGATCTTTTTTCCAATTTCTTGAATGCATTGATACATGGTAGAAAATTTTAAGATTAAAAAGTGTGTAAATGAAGATGTGAAGGTTGTTTTCCTTCTTAAGGAATAAGAAAAGGTAAGGAAGAACACTGATTGGGGTTTTGATTGTGCTTCTCTTCCAATACCATGGCCTGATGTTACTGAGTTAATCGTGTGTTACCTAACTTTGGATGGTAAATTCTCAAGCCTTTTTAGTTATCACTTCATCATTTCAAATTGTTTCTACCATAATACATATATTTCCCTTATGTATTATTTGGTGTCTTCTTTGAGTCATATCTTAAAATCCCTTGAGAAAAAATCATCTTCCCCAATATTACATGAGAGTTTAATTTTATTAATTATGGAGCAAGAAAATTCCCTACATGTTGAGAGAAATCTTGTTCCTAAAATAGGGATAGATTTTAAGAGTAATATTCAAGGGTGCATTACAATGACACCTCTTCAAAACATGAGGATGTGATTTTGTATACTGAAGCTGTTTCCAATATTTATGAGAAGCAGTGCCCCCTTGTCCCCTAGGTATAAAAAGAGCCAGTCTCTACCCTCAAGGTGTAAGAAAATTGTGATCTCAAATGATGATGACCCAGAGTATTTCCCATTGAATGATTTTATTCAAAATTATTCAGAACCTTGTGTTGATGTTAAAGGAAAAGGGTTTTCTAGGGCTTTCGAGGATAGTTCTGTTAACCCCTATACCATGTGTTGGAACCAATGCCAAAACAAGATGATATGTTTGTAAAAGAAGAATGAATATTTGATATTATTGATCAAACAATACAACATTATATATAACGTAGGATATAGTCAATTATTGGTATATACCGCAAGATACAATTAACCAATAACTATTAACTATTTACAGGGAAGGAATCATGGATATTTAGAAATCTATTATGCCAACATTCCCCCCCTTAATACATTGATCCTGAATAATCATATTCACTTTTGCCTAGGGACCTCCCCTTAAGACTTGCATAACAAAACATGCTAATTACATAAATTGAATACATATTTTAAGAAAATTTTCTTCTAAAGTAGAAAGTCTTAAATCATTCAAGGGTCAATCAAGTTGTATCATCACCCTCAGAAAGGTGTTCATTCGAGCTATTTTCTTAAGGTCACAATCTCAAACTCTCAAATAATAGAGTCTTGAATTATTTAATAATGATCCTTAAGAGATGTGACATATCTCTATCATTGTCTAGTGACCATAACAGGGTATAATTCTTGATCATATACTCTGAAGCTCATTGTAAAATAATCCATATTGAACACAAAGCCAAATCCCAAACCTATCTTCAAAATTTGAGTCTTCAGAAGATATGTATTCTTTAAATTTGTTAGAATGGGAAAGAAAAACAAAATTAAAAAAGGTCAAAGAAACCAAAAATGGTTCTCATGCAAAACACCATCTCCAAGTGAGAAGTTGATTTGAGATTACGGAAGTTCCTCCATCTTCTGATGCTGCCAACCTCCAAAAATGCAAGTTACACATTACCATCCAAAAGTAACACTAGATGATGTAATAAAATCCTTGAGAGCCTAATTAAAACACTTCTGCACAAGTTCTTTTGCAAGATCATCAACTATGGTGACCTTAAAATGGATTCTCATATCAAATATTTTGACATCAATCCTTACTACAACAATTTTCAAACCTCTTATCTCCATATGCATTGCTTGTAAAGATACGTGAAGTTTATCAATATTATGCCTTTATATAATTGGTATGCACACAATCCATAAAATTCATTCCATACATTGGAAATATGCCATCCTCTGTTACATTTTATTTATACAAAATTGCTTCAAAATTATTGCCTCTCTATTGAATGAACCCATATGACCATGAGACTATGGACTCTATTGCTCTAATAGATATGAATCACTCCAAATATCAACCAGATAATGCACAAGAAACAAGGGATGAAGGGATTGTGCATAAAACAAGAAAGAGGAAATCACTATGAACAGGGGAGCATTCACTACATACTTCATAGGAAACACTTTCTTTGCATCTAACTCCAATAGCGTAGGGTCACATTATTTTAAAAATAACACATCACACCATTAATGACAATACAAAGAATACAGACCATAAAAACCTCTTCACAAGCTCTGCTATAGAGTCCCACTAGAGTCTTCACCTTCACCTAGACCAAAAATTCAAATAAAGAAAGCAACTGACCTTCCCAAAAATGTGGAAGTCAAATTCCTAGATACATCACTAATGATTTTTAGCAACATTATATTTATGCAGCGCTCACTTCATCATCAGACCATGTTATGTAGCACTAATGAGGAGACACCTTCAAGAAGTCTATAGGAGCCAGACAATGAGATGGAATGGAGAATGAACAAAAGAAAACTAAAAAAGTGTCATGTTATGAATGATAGGATACTCAAATGCAACCAACACCCCTGCAAATTAAATCCATTCACAATAGTCTTAGGCTCTTAATCAAACAATCAACCATGATATGGGGATGAAACCTCCAAGAAATTAAGCCTAGTCTTCAAACAGAGACTATGTCCTTCAATGGTTCAAACCAACACAAACAAGAGGGTTTGAGGCATCCAACTTGGCCCAAACTATAATTAATTTACTGTCCAAACAGTGACAGTAACTTGTTGTCCAAAATGGTGATAGTAAATTTCTTCAACATCAGCGAACATTCAATTCACTGCAACTTCCAACTTCAATCTTCAGGTCTGAATTTCATCCCCACTTACATGTTCCTTATCCTCATTCAACACACAACAAGCACATAGAGATGTTTCCTCTCTTCACCATGCGTGCATTCCTCCAATACATGGCATTTCCCTACAGATGGCCATGAAGAATATATGATACAATCTTCCTACTCGATCTTCACCATGTCATGGCCACTTCACAGGATGAATGCACGATCAGGAGGCATGGTTCTACAAAATGGTGCCCAACATCCCTTAAGCAATCTCAAAGCCTAGTTACTGGGACTCCTCACACACAAACAAATGTTAAAGTTTATTTAATTCAAAAAAAAACACAGATAAGCAATACGACCCTCCAGAATAATTGCAAGATTAAAACATTTAAATAAAATAGAGAAAAACAAAGACCAAGAGAAAACTGTAGGAAAGACACCATTATTGTTTTTCCATTCATTCACCAAAATATGAAATTATTTCACAAACTCACCAATTCCTCTCCAATCAACCATCGACTTGGAGGGAATATAATAACAATGCCTAATTAGTTACTAACTATTTTTAGTTTTAGTTTTTCAAAACATTAAACTTGTAGCCTTTACTAATGTTTATTAAACATTATTCACTTACATTATTCCTAGACCCATAAAAACCCAAAAAATGCCCTTATTGTATTAAATAATATCAAGACTTTAAAATACCCCAAATCAAAACATTAAACTAATGTTCCTATCACAAACTGAAAAAATTCTTGCTGCCCAACATCCCTGTGTTTGCAACATCATTGCTCCTATAGCAAGCACTCATTGCATCTTGTTTATGCAGTTCTCACCACACAAAGGGATTTGGCATTGGTTATTAACAAGCTACGGGAATTTGTGCTCATTGCACCACTCTTTGGCTTCTAAAAATGGTTCTTCAAATTTTCTTTTCACTTGTCTTTGTGAGAAAGAAATCTCACATGGAGAAATGAACAATCTCACACATTTGGAGAGGGATGGATAAATGTACGTACATCTACTTATAATTTTGGTATTTATCCTTCTTACAAGGAGAATATAATATCTTCAATGGTGAAGTCTCAACAGCCATTCTTTTGCACTCTGTAATACATCTCACATACGTAGGGTCTGTAGTGGCTCTTCCTTCTTCACATAAATTTCAAAAGAACTTTCATTGTTCACCTTCAAGAAACTCATCACTCATTCCTTCATTTCATGTTCACTTCCATTATAGGTCATTTTTTTTAGTCTTACATACTCAACAATTATAATTAGATGATGCTTTGATATCTTGAAGAAGCATTAGAAACTCTTAATCTAGTGCAATGTTGTTTGAATTCCAACCTCTTCTAATTTGATGAATAACTACACCATATCTGCTTCACACTTTGGAAATATACTCTCTTCCATCATGACATGCTAATGTAGACCCACAGGCGTTAAGTAAAAGAAATAGTTTTACACATTCAATAAACCAGAACTCTTTGATACCAAATGTTAGAGCAGAATGAATGATTAATATTATTGATCAAATAATATAACATTATATAGTGTAGAATACAATTAGTTATTGGTATATAGCATAGGATATAGTTTTTGATTAAGTAAAACAAGTTTTACAGGGTGCCTGAAACCCACATCTCTAAGAAAGAAGTTTGAAGCTAGAACAGAACAAACAAGAAATGGGCCACAGAAAGGCCAAGGCCGAAAAGCCATAGAAGAGAAGAGAAGACAAGGCTAGAGAAAGCTATAAATACCCCCAACCAAGGGGGTAAAAGAAGGAACAAACCACCTAGGGGTCAAGTTGGAGACCATTCCATTCAAAGTGTGAGTGGTCAAAAAAGGGAGACAGCCACCGTCCCCATAGAAAATCATTGTGGTTTTAAGATGATGCCCTCTTTGCATTGGAGTCTTTCCTTTTATAGGATACTCTTCACTTCAGTAGGAAAATATTCTCCTTTTTTCCATGTCTGCTTAGCATCCTTTGTGATGGCAAAATTGGCAAACCAATCAACTGTTAGGCCAATTTTCTACCATAGCAAAAATCTTGTGAAATTGGCCTGTTCCTTGCAATGTGTTTGTCAAATGTCCTGCCCTGTGCTCTTTATTTGTCACCTTGTTTCAGTCTAGGTCGCATCTCCTAATGTGCAAAACCCAGAAAGTTATTAAAATTTTGAGGTCCGCGGGAAGCAAACTTTAAATTCTGCCACAGTGTCGAAAACCCACTATGTTTTTGAAAGTCCGCGTTGTTTTTGACCTTTTTGGCCTGCATAAAAACCCTCGATGTTTTCAACTTCCTGGTTTACCTTTGTGTCATGTTGAAAGCTTTGTGTGTTTTTTATCTTTCACCAAAAACCCTGTGTATTTTCAACTTTGCATGTCTTATTTTCTGTCGGCTCTCCTTATTCTTTGTCTTAAGTGTGCAAGTGCGATGATGTGGGGCCAGAGGGAGGAGATCAATGGTCGGTGTGTGATCGCATGGAATATACTTTTCCCATGTGATCATGCACCTACCGTCAATTTTGTCTGTTCCAGCGTTGCTTCTATTTGGTGGGCCCAGTGTCAGAGGGTTGACAGATGGCATATCCTTATTGGCTGTCGCATGGGTGCATGTCAGACTTTTCTGACATGCGATCATGCGACCGCTTGCCATCTATCCACATGGTCCCGCCTCTTCACGATAATGGTTGCTATTTGGTGGTCCGAGGTAGTGATGTGGCAGCCTGCGATTGGCTATCGCATGATCACATAGCCCAATTTTTGGCTATGTGATCATGCGACTGCTTGCCACGTGTCCCTGGGGCCCAGTTGCAGGTGATGGGGCATCTTCTAAATGCGGTGGCGGTGTCCTATTGGCCGGCGGGCGGTGGTGTTATCTTCATGCGGTGGCAGGTAGAGGTGGTCATGTGGCAGCTTTTGGTTGGCTGTCGCATGGTCGCATAGCCTAGTTTTTGCCTATGCAATCATGCGACCACTCGACACGTGTCCATGGTAGTTGCAATCAGTTGGTAGTTGCGGTGATGGCTGTGGTGGCAGTTACGGTAGCGGTCTGCGAGTTGCCACATGTTCGCATAGCCCATTTCTGGGCTATGCGATCATGCGATAGGGTGCCACGTGTGCTGGGGCCTGTCTACGGCTATTTGGTGGGCTCGGTGGCAGGTGAGGTCATGGCGATCTCTGGTTGGTCCATGCTGGTAGGATGGTGGATTTAAACGCGGGCCCAGGTCAGGATTTTTCGGCAGTGATTTGACGGCCAGTAGGGTGCATGGTAGCGGCTTGTCACATGTTTGCATGAGCCAGTTTTCCAGCTTGCGAACATGCGACATAACCTTTTGTGGCCATGATCTAGCGTCGGTGGTTATGCAGAATGTGAGGGGAAATGGTTGTCGCATGTTCGCATAACCCATTTTTGGGTTATGCGATCATGCGACCAGGCATAAATTATTGCCCATTTCCTGTAGCGGTGAGGTTGTGACTATGCAGTTGCACGACTGAGGGAAAATGGTTAAAACTCAAGGCCTATGAATTGCATGGTGACCGTTGCATTTCAAATTTGAATTTCTGAGAACTTCCAACGACCAGAGAGTACCAAATTTATGGAATTCATTGCAGAAGTGACCCTATTCGGTGAGAAATGACTGGTTTTCTAGCTGTTTCTTGACTTGGTTGGTGAAGGCTATGCCCTAGCTGTTTGTAGCTTGTTGCAACCCATTTAGGTTCCCATGGTAGCTAGTGGTATAAAAGGTTGAATTTTTGACTTTGTCTGGGTTCCTTTCTTCCATAGTTGTGGGGACTGGTTCTGTGAATGTTCTTCCTGCAATTTATTTTCCTTCTTCTCTGCATACAGGGTGTTCCCTCTATCCTTTCTAGCTATGGGAATATAATGAAATTGTAACAAATGTCTTATGTATGAGATTGCAGCATACTTTTTCTTGTATCAGATTATCTCCATTTGGGTTTTAGACTTATAGATTACAGCATCAAGGGTGCGTACTCTTTCTACTTGCATTTCCAGTGAGTGTCTGCAATAGAGTTGCTTTCACAGAAGCAGTTGAGTCTAGGACTGGTGTTTAGATATGTATGGGCTGGGGTATCAAAGATGCATCATGCTTGTCTTCCAGTGGATGCTGGTTAATGTATTACTTGTTCCTAGGTCTTCCTTTGGATAAGTGATAACATATTTGGGTGCACAAGTGGTTTGGTAATGTATGATCTGGTCAGGGTGAGTGTGTTGTCTTCTTCTTTCATAGCTCTGTTGCAGTGAAGTATTTGACTCTACTGCCTATTGGATAAGGCAATAGTCTATGAGAGACTTAGGATACTTCAGGGGTCCATTCAACCCAACATCAATCATTGAAATGAAATCCTTTCCCTTTATGTTGGTAGTAGTAGTAGTAGGAGGTCCCATCTAGTTTTCAGACTCATTGCATGCAAATCAGGTTATTGCATCAGATTTGGTTTCATTGGGGTACATGATACCTACAGGGGTCTAGAAACTATTCCACAATAATACATCTGTAGGCCTTTTTTTCATCAACTCAAGAAGAGTCAAGAGTATGCAGATGAGACAATACCCACCTGAGTGACGTCGAGCTCAAAGCAGAAGGAGGATGTTCTTTATCCTCATCAATTGGTACTTTTTCCCTTGTCAGACTTTGGAGTGAAGACTAACCAATTTGTCAATCATAGTGTAAACCTGGCACCATGTGGGAATAAGTTTAATGGCCAACAAAATGGTGACTCTACTAGGGAAGAGGTAAAAGACAACAAGCTTCCTTGCTTGGCTAGATCATCTGAGGGTCCTGGTTGAAGTTACAGAGTCAAATAGAAAAAACATATTAGTGAAATCTTCTCACTGCGTGCTGAGTGGCGACTCTGAGTTCTCTGTTTGATCAATGCAGTTCTTGATAAATAGTGTGGCCTGATGAAGTTTTGGTTGGTTGGAAGAGATACAAATCAGTGCAAAATTTTCCTCTTCAAGGAGGTGGCAACTCTGTACTGCAAGAACTTGATGGAGCTATCGAGTGAGCTCTAGATCTGCCCTGCCCTCCAACCAGCATGTTCATTTTTACTGCAGAACTTCCAGGTATGATACTTTCAATGATAAGAAATGTTTCCTTATGAGGTGATCTGAGCACTAAGAGAAGGAAAATGGTGTGATAGAGAGGTTAGCATGCTTCAATGAATAAGAGTTGCAGTTCTGCAAATTTTTGGTGAAGCATGAACATGGGTAGTGGAAACTCAGTTTCATTCTTCAGCCCATGGGTGTTTACATATGTTTGCAGTGAAAATGGTTATGTTTTGGTCCAGCTGGTGGTCTGCTCCCCCAGAGATCTAAATTCTTGCATGGGCACAAGTTACCCATCATCCCCAACTAGAGCCACTGATAGGCCAATTTTCTACCATAGCAAAAATCTTATGAAATTATCCTATTCCCTGTAATGTGTTTGTCAAATGTCCTGCTTTGTGCTCTTTATGTGTCACCTTGCTTCAGTCTAGGTTGCATCTCCTAATGTGCAAAACCCAGAAAGTTATTAAAATTTTGACGTCTGCGGGAAGCAAACTTTAAATTCTACCATAGTGTTGAAAATCCACTATGTTTTTGAAAGTCCACATTGTTTTCGACCTTTTTGGCCTGCATAAAAACCCTTGATGTTTTCAGCTTCCTGGTTTACCTTTGTGTCATGTTGAAAACTTTGTGTGTTTTCGATCTTTCACCAAAAACCCTGTGTGTTTTTGACCTTGCATGTCTTATTTTGTGTCGGGTCTCCTTGTTCCTTGTCTTAAGTGCGCAAGTGCGATGATGTGGGGCCAGAGGGAGGAGATCAACGGTCGGCGTGTGATCGCATGGAATATTCTTTCACCATGCGATCATGCCCCTACTATCAATTTTATCTGTTCCAGCATTGCTTCTGTTTAGTGGGCCCGGTGTCAGAGGGGTGACAGATGTCATGTCTTTATTGGCTATCACATGGCCGCATGTCAGACTTTTCTGACATGCGATCATGCGATCACTTGCCATCTATCCGCATGGGTCCCAGCTCTTCCCGATAATGGTTGTTGTTTGGTGGTCCGAGGCGGTGATGTGGCAGCCTGGGATTGGTTGTCGCATGATCACATAGCCCAATTTTTTGCTACGCGATCATGCGACTGCTTGCCACATGTCCCTGGGGCCCGGTTGCAGGTGATGGGGCATCTTCTGAATGTGGTGGCGGTGTCCTATTGGCCGGCGGGTGGTGGTGTTATCTTCGTGTGGTGGCAGGTAGAGGTGGTCATGTGGCAGCTTTTGGTTGGCTGTCGCATGGTCGCATAGCCAAGTTTTTGGCTATACGATCATGCAGCCGGTCAACACGTGTCCATGGCGGTTGCAGTCAGTTGGCGATTGTGGTGACGGTTATGGTAGAAGTCTGCAGGTTGCCGCATGTTCGCATAGCCCATTTTTTGGCTATGCGATCATGCGACAGGGTGCCACATGTGCTAGGGCTCGTCTGCAGCTGTTTGGTGGGCTCGGTGGCAGGTGAGGTCATGGCGATCTCCAGTTGGTCCATGCTGGCAGGATGGTGGATTTGAACACAGGCCTAGGTCAAAATTTTTTGGTGGTGATTTGACGGCCGGGGGGGTACATGGTAGTGGCTTGTCGCATGTTCGCGTGAGCTAGTTTTCTAGCTTATGAACATGCAACATAACCTTTTGTGGCCACGGTCTGGTGTCAGTGATTATGCAGAATGCGAGGGGAAATGGTTGTCGCATGTTCGCATAACCCGTTTCCAGGTCATGTGATCATGTAACCAAGCATAAATTATTGCGCATTTCCTATGGCGGTGAGGTTGTGACTGCCCAGTTGCGCGACTGAGGGCAAATGGTTAAAACTCAAGGCCTGTGAATTGCATGGTGACCATTGCATTTCAAATTTGAATTTTTGAGAACTTCCAGTGACCAAAGAGTACCAAATTTATGGAATTCATTGCAGAAGTGACCCTGTTCGGTGGGAAATGACTGGTTTTCTAGCCATTTCTTGACTTGGTTGGTGAAGGCTATGCCCTAGATGTCTGTAGCTTGTTGCAACCCGTTTGGGTTCCCATGATAGCAAGTGGTATAAAGGGTTGAATTTTTTACTTTATCTGGGTTCCTTTCTTCCATAGTTGTGGGGACTGGTTCCGTGAATGTTCTTCTTGCAATGTATTTTCCTTCTTCTCTGCATACAGGGTGTTCCCTCTATCCTTTCTGGCTATGGGAATATAATAAAATTATAACAGATGTCTTATGTATGAGATTGGAGCATACTTGTTCTTATATCAGATTGTCTCCATTTGGGTTTTAGACTTATAGATTATAGCATCAAGGGTGCGTACTCTTTCTACTTGCATTTCTAGTGAGTCTCTGCAATAGAGTTGCTTTCGTAGAAGCAGCTGAGTCTAGACTGGTGTTCAGATATGTATTGGCTGGGGTATCAAAGATGCATCATACTTGTCTTCCAGTGGATGCTGGCTAATGTATTACTTGTTCCTAGGTCTTCCTTTGGATAAGTGATAACATATTTGGGTGCACAAGTCATTTGGTAATGTATGATCTTGCCAGGGTGAGTGTGTTGTCTTCTTGTTTCATAGCTTTGTTGCAGTGAAGTATTTGACTCTACTGCCCATTGGATAAGGCACTAGTCTATGAGAGACTTAGGATACTTCAGGGGTCCATTCAACCCAACATTAATCATTGAAATGAAATCCTTTCCCTTCATGTTGGTAGTAGTAGTAGTAGGAGGTCCCATCTGGTTTTCAAACTCATTGCATGCAGATCAGGTTATTGCATCAGATTTGGTTTCATTGGGGTACATGATACCTATAGGGGTCTGGAAACTATTCCACAATAATACATCTACAGGCCTTTTGTTCATCAACTCAAGAAGAGTCATGAGTGTGCAAATGAGGAAATACCCACCTGAGTGATGTGGAGCTCGAAGCAGAAGGAGGATGTTCTTTATCCTTATCAATTGACACTTTTTCTCTTGTCAGACTTTGTATTGAAGACTAACCAGTTTGTCAATCATAGTGTAAACCTGACACCATGTGGGAACAAGTTTAATGGCCAACAAAATGATGACTCTACTGGGGAAGAGGTAAAAGATAGCAAGCTTCCTTGCTTCGCTGGATCATCCCAGGGTCCTGTTGAAGTTACAGAGTCAAATAGAAAAAACATATTAGTGAAATCTTCTCACTGTGTGCTGAGTGGTGACTCTGAGTTCTCTGTTTGATCAGTGCAGTTTGTGATAAACAGTGTGGCCTGATGAAGTTTTGGTTGGTTGGAAGAGATACAAATCAATGCAAAATTTTCCTCTTCAAGGAGGTGGTGACTCTATACTGCAAGAACCTGATGGAGCTATCGAGTGAGCTCTAGATCTGCCCTGCCCTCCAACCAGCATGTTCATTTTTACTGCAGAACTTTCAGGTATGATACTTTCAATGATAAGAAATGTTTCCTTATGAGGTGATCTGAGCACTAAGAGAAGGAAAATGGTGTGATAGAGAGGTTAGTATGCTTCAATGAATAAGAGTTGCAGTTCTGTAAATTTTTGGTGAAACATGAACATGGGTAGTGGAAACTCCAGTTTCATTCTTCAGCCCGTGGGTGTTTACATATGTTTGTAGTGAAAATGGTTATGTTTTGGTCTAGTTGGTGGTCTGCTCTCCCAGAGATCTGAATTCTTGCATGGGCACAAGTTACCCATCATCCCCAACTAGAGCCACTGTTAGGCCAATTTTCTACCATAGCAAAAATCTTATGAAATTGGCCTATTCCCTGCAATGTGTTTGTCAAATGTCCTGCTCTGTGCTCTTTATGTGTCACCTTGCTTCAGTCCAGGTCACATCTCCTAATGTGGAACACCCAGAAAGTTATTAAAATTTTGAGGTTCGCGAGAAGCAAACTTTAAATTCTACCACAGTGTCGAAAACCCACTGTGTTTTCGAAAGTCCACGTTGTTTTCGAACTTTTTGGCCTGCATAAAAACCCTCAATATTTTTGGCTTCTTGGTTTACCTTTGTGTCATGTTGACAACTTTGTGTCTTTTCGATCTTTCACTAAAAACCCTGTGTGTTTTCGACCTTGCATGTCTTATTTTCTGTCGGCTCTCCTTATTCTTTCTCTTAAGTGCGCAAGTGCACCGATGTGGGGCCAGAGGGAGGAGATCAAAAGTCAGCGTGTGATCGCATGGAATATTCTTTCCCCATGCGATCATGCACCTACCATCAATTTTGTCTGCTCCAGCGTTGCTTCTGTTTGGTGGGCCTGGTGTCAAAGGGGTGACAAATGGCATATCCTTATTGGCTGTCACATGGCCGCATGTCAGACTTTTCTCACATGTGATCATGCGACCACTTTCCATCTGTCCGCATGGGTCCCAGCTTTTCACGATAATGGTTTTTGTTTGGTGGTCTAAGGTGATGATGTGGCAGCTTGCGATTGGCTGTCGCATGATCGTATAGCCCAATTTTTGGCTATGCGATCATGCGACCACTTGCCACATGTCCCTGGGGCCCGGTTGCAGGTGATGGGGCATCTTCTGGATGTGGTGGCAATGTCCCATTGGCCGGTGGGTGGTCGTGTTATCTTTGTGCGGTGGCAAGTAGAGGTGGTCATGTGGCAGCTTTTGGTTGGCTGTCGCATGGTCACATAGCCTAGTTTTTGGCTATGCAATCATGCGACCGGTCAACACATGTCCATGGTGGTTGCAGTCTGTTGGCGATTGCAGTGACGGTTGCGGTGGTGATTACGGTAGCAGTCTGCGGGTTGCCGCATGTTCGCATAGCCCATTTTTGAGCTATGTGATCATGCGACAGGGTGCCATGTGTGCTGGGGCCCATTTGTGGCTGTTTGGTGGGCTCAGTGGTAGGTGAGGTTGTGGTGATCTCTAGTTGGTCTGTGCTGGCAGGATGGTGGATTTGAACGCGGGCCCAGGTAAGAATTTTTCGGCGATGATTTGACAGCTGGTGGGGTGCATGGTAGCGGCTTGTCACATGTTCGCATGAGCTAGTTTTCCAGCTTGCAAACATGTGACATAAACTTTTGTGGCCACGGTCTGGCATCAGCGGTTATGCAGAATGCGAGGGGAAATGGTTGTCGCATGTTCGCATAACCCATTTCTGGGTTATGCGATCATGCGACCAGGCATAAATTGTTGCTTGTTTCCTATGGCGGTGAGGTTGTGACTGCGCAGTTGTCCGACTAAGGGCATATGGTTAAAACTCAAGGCCCACGAATTGCATGGTGACCCTTGCATTTCAAATTTGAATTTATGAGAACTTCCACTGACCAAAGAGTACCAAATTTATGGAATTCATTGCAGAAGTGACCTTGTTCGGTGAGAAATGATTGGTTTTCTAGCCATTTCTTGACTTGGTTGGTGAAGGCTATGCCCTAGCTGTCTGTAGCTTGTTGCAAATCGTTTGGGTTCCCATGGCAGCTAGTGGTATAAAGGGTTGAATTTTTTACTTTTTCTGGGTTCCTTTCTTCCATAGTTGTGGGGACTGGTTCCATGAATGTTCTTCCTGCAAAGTATTTTCCTTCTTCTCTGCATACAGGGTGTTCCCTCTATCCTTTTTGGCTATGGGAATATAATGAAATTGTAATAGATGTCTTATGTATGAGATTGTAGCATACTTGTTCTTGTATCAGATTATCTCCATTTGGGTTTTAGACTTATAGATTACAGCATCAAGGGTGTGTACTCTTTCTACTTGCATTTTCAGTGAGTGTCTGCAATAGAGTTGCTTTAACAGAAGCAGCTGAGTCTAGGACTGGTGTTTAGATATGTATGGGCTGGGGTATCAAAGATGCATCATGCTTGTCTTCCAGTGGATGCTGGTTAATGTATTACTTGTTCCTAGGTCTTCCTTTGGATAAGTGATAACATATTTGGGTGCACAGGTGGTTTGGTATTGTATGATCTGGTCAGGGTGAGTGTGTTGTCTTCTTGTTTCATAGCATTGTTGTAGTGAAGTATTTGACTCTGCTGCCCATTGGATAAGGCACTAGTCTATGAGAGACTTAGGATACTTCAAGGGTCCATTCAACCCAACATCAATCATTGAAATGAAATCCTTTCCCTTCATGTTCGTAGTAGTAGTAGGAGGTCCCATCTGGTTTTCAGACTCATTGCATGCAGATCAGGTTATTGCATCAGATTTGGTTTCATTGGGGTACAGGATACCTACAGGGGTCTGGAAACTATTCCACAATAATACATTTGCAGGCCTTTTGTTCATCAACTCAAGAAGAGTCATGAGTGTGTAGATGAGGCAATACCCGCCTGAGTGATGTGGAGCTCGAAGCAGGAGGATGTTCTTTATCCTCATCAATTGGCACTTTTTCCCTTGTCAGACTTTGGAGTGAAGACTAACCAGTTTGTCAATCATAGTGTAAACCTGGCACCATGTGGGAACAAGTTTAATGGCCAACATCAGCCACACCATTGTCTTCCCTGTACACATGGGAGATAAACACCTTCTCAAAAGAGTTAAGAATGGCTTGAGTATCAAAAATGATGTTGGCTATAGTCCAAGAGGGAGGGTGAGTAAGCTTTAAGCAGTTGATGATGTTCATCGAGTCTCCTTCCAGCCAGAGCCTTTTGACCCCGAAATCATGAGCAAGTTTGGTAACCTGTAGAGCCGCACAAGCTTTAGCATAATGATTGGTTTGAGCACCCAAAGGGAGACCAACAGCCACAATGCCAAGGCCAGAGCAATTCCTGATGATTCCTCTACTTCTTTCTTGTCCTAGGTTCCCTTTGGTAGCACCATCAAAGTTGGCTTTGGTCCAGCCAGGTGGGGGGCTGCTCCATGCACAGTTATGTCTTTTATCCTGAGTAGCAGTCTCAGACTTTCTTGCAAGATGATTAAATCTACCACAATAGAAAAATTTCTCCTTAACAACATGTTGGATTTTTCCAAATATAATTTTGGGGGGAGAGCAACAATCATGAAAAATGCGATTGTTATGCTCCTTCTAGACTCCCCAGCAGAGATGAGGAAGGGACCAGGTGCAGAATAATCGGAAGTCTTGATTAAATCTTTTGAAGGCCCATTAGGAAAAAAGATCAGTGAAGGACAGGGGAAAGAACCAAGATAAATTAAGGACTGAGAAAAGGTATTGCCAGATTTTACTTACAAAGGAGTAGTGAATAAAAAGGTGGTCCACCGATTCCTCTTGACATTTGCAAAGAATGCACCTGTTAGGAATCTGGAACCCACGCTTGATGAGATTGTCTACTGTGAGGATACAGTTCTGAAGCAAGAGCCAAAAGAAAATGTTGATTTTGGGCGTGAGGCCTGGGATCCAAGCTTTGGCCCATAGTGGCTTCGTATCATGGGATTGAGAGGTTTGTGAAGAATAGGCAGAAGCTACTGTGTAGGATCCATCTGAAGAGTCCTCCCAGATAATCTTATCCTGATTGGGTGAGAGATAAACCACATTGAGAGCAATCATCAAAGGAGACAAGTCTTGTGATATCTGAGTGAGATCCACCCAGTTGTCATCCTTCAATAATTGCTAACTTGGGACCCAAAGGTTTGGGTGCATACATGTCTCCAAGCATAGAGAGACGCAAAATCTCTCAAGCTGCCCATTTGAAGCTAGTTGTCATTCCAAAAGTTAACAGAATGTCTGTTTCTAATTTTCCACTTAGCTCTGGATTTAGCTAGATCCTTGGCATTGAGGAGACCATTCCATATGACAGAACCTTTAGGGGAGTCAGTCTCTTCAAAAAATCTATTTAATGAGCTATGCGTGAGGTATTTATCTTTAATGATATCTCGCCACTCGCCTTTGCTATTGAAGATTATCTGGATCTGTTTAGCTTGAAGAGCTTTGTTGAAAGGTATTAATTTCCTTATTTCTGAGGCCACCAACATTTTTAGGGCGGCAGACTTTCTCCCAAGCAATAAGGGGAATGCGCTTGTGTTCCTCAGCTCCTGACTAGAGGAATCTTCTCTGGATTCTTTCCATGGCCTCCACAACTTTAGCCTGGATGGGGAAAAGGCTGAGGGTATAGGTAGGGCATAGCATAGGATATAGTTAACCAATAACTGTTAACTATTTATAGGAAATGAAGCATCAATGGTTAGAAATGCATTACACCAACAATGTTTTGATTCATATGAGAAACTATTATATTGGGTTATAACTCTTTTTTTACCATGCTTGGTTACATTAAAGGTATACTCAACTTATCATACCTTGGTTACATCCTTTTGACTCTTGCCAAAAAGGTTGTTCAGTTTGATCACATTAAGTTAATGAGCATTCTTAATTGCATATCTTATTAATTACTTTCATTTTAAAAGATAAACCTTATATGGTTTGAGGTTCATATATGTGGTCTTATAATAAGACATCACATCCAAGGTGAAAAGTTGGTTACAATTTGAATATTATTCTCAAGGTACAAATAGGATACAGATTCTTTTATTTTAATATAAGTATCTTCTTCAAAAATGCGGTTATTGAAATAAATTTGAAAATAAAAAAAAGAGATGGATTAAATCCCATCTCTATGTTAATGAAAGGATAATGACTTTTAGTCTTTTAAAGAAAGTAAAGTTTAAGTCACGCTAAGTGATTAAGGACATATTTTGTTTTAAAGATGATTTCACTAAGAGTAAAGAATGATTTTTTTATCAACATTTTGAAAAGGTACACATTATGACATAAGTCATTTGTCATATGAAAAAAGAAGAAATTGTTATCTTTGAAGTCTTATTTGAAACAAGTCATTTTGATTGTATTAATCTTGACTTGGAAAACCCTCGAGTTAGCGTAAACTTTAAAAAAATCTTAATATTGAATGCAACCACTGAATTGAGAAGCCAACTACATTGGGATTTTTACAAAGGATTTTCTAACAAATTCGTAATGGTATTTAGAAGAATGAAGTCTTCCAGGTGGTTCACCCTCCTTGTTTCTATTTGTTAATCTAATTTGTATTGTGTTATATTTTTGTTTAAGTTTACTTGTCATGCTTAGAAGGAATGGTTCCTTGTTAAGAGAAATGTTTTTATTAAGGGTTCTTGGTTCTTGTCTAGGATATATATTCATAGTTCAAAATATTCATTCTTTTGGTTTACTGTTAATTGTTTAAGGGCACACCATATAGTGTCTTTGATAAGATTTTTTGTATTAGTTACATTGTAATTAAGTATTCTCAAACCCTAAATTATTAGTTTTTTTATAAGATACTAGTTTTGTGTTAATATATAAAATAGTTTATACTATTACTTTTGGTATGTGATAAACAAAATGAAACCCTCTATTCTGGTATGACAATAGGCTTTTGGTCACCTAATTTTCTTTTATTCCATTGTGTTATATTTAGTTAAGGTTTCTTTTTTGAATGAAGATTTCTAATGCTAGTCAAGGGTTTTCCATGTCTTTCACTGTCTAAATACATTTAATTAATTGTGTGGGTCTGTGTTAAATTTATTAACCTTGTAAATTCTTAGGTTGTTAAGTACTATTGGTTTTCTTGGTGTCAACAGTCAGTTGTTTTAAACATGGTTAAGTTTTTATTTGAAGAACAAATACTATCTCTCAAATATCATTATTTGAATTATAATGTAGACATATAATTATAATCACATTACAAAGATTTTTTTTATGAAAAAAGTGATTAGCATTTGTAAAAGGTATTTCAGCTTAAATCAGATGATTCTATTATATAGAAGTTAGAGATGGTTTTTAGTTTTGAAAAAGTTATGTTTTAGTTTAGTAATGCAAGGAATTATAAATTTATATCATATTAAAGATATTCACATGCAAAGAAAGAGAGTATGATGTATTGAATGAAAGAACATATCTTTCTTGTATTGACTATGATTGGATAGCATCATATTGAAAGAGATATAAATATGTATGTTGAATCCATATAATATTATTGTGTAGAAATTACAGTTATGCATAATAGTATACTATATATTAGCTTCTAAGATCCATGTTGTACTTATGATTATAATTTTTAGGTGATGAAAGACCAAATTATGTAAAGGAATTAAACTAAGAAGATACTCTATGTTAAACTGTAAAGAAATTGAGAAAGATAAGTGTGATAGCCAATGAGGTATATGGTAAATGAGATACCCCAACTAGTGAGGCATTGTAAACAACATTTTCATTTTCAGATAATCCAATGAGGAAACTTTGAGTGGTTTTATTCCCCAAAGGGTTTCCACTTAAGACAATCTATTGTGTCAAATTATTGTGAATGTTTGATTGCATTATTTTCCATTCTATTATTATTTTTATATTGCATAAAAACTTTAAAATTTGAAAAGAAAATTTTTTGTATGAACATTGATTCACCACCCCATCCCCTAATAAAAAAAAAGTGTTCATTGTACTCCTACAAGTGGTATTAGAGTCATACCTTTAACAATTCTATTTGAACTAAAGGATCTCCTAGTAGTAGACTATTGATTATGGCTACCCAAGAAGGTTGGTCTAGTTTTAAATCATCTTTATTTAACGGTACTGAATATGTTTTTTAGAAGTCTAGAATGCAACATCATTTAAAGTCTTTAAGATATTATGTGTGGTCAGTTGTAGAAATTGGGTACACACATACCACAGCACATTCTACTCCTTATGAAAAAATTCCTATGATAACAACGCAAAGGCCTCAAAGTCTATATGTTGTGGTCTTTTAAATGATATTCTTGCAAAGGTTATGGATTGTAAGGATGCTAATTGTATCTGGGAAAAATCATCAACTATTTACGAGGGAGATAAGTAGGTTAAGGAAGATAAATTGCAAGCTTATAATACAATGTCTAAAATTCTAAAAATGAATGAGGATGAGAAGCTAATTATTTTCTTAGAGTTTAAGATTTTGTGAACTCAATTTGAGGACTAGGAGAGAAATTGGAAGAAAACACAGTTGTGAAAAAAGGTACTAAGATCTTTAAGTTCTAAATATGATTCCAAAATTTCTACTATGGAAGAAAGAAACATTAATAAAATTACCCTTGATGCTTTACATGGTATTTTCACGACTTATGAAATGAGAATTTTTAATGACAATCTTCCTAAAAATTTTGATTCAAAAAAACCAGATGAAGATGAATCTACTTTTGTAAGAAGATTGAGAACAGGGTCAGGAAGCTATAAAGGCAAATTTCCTTTCAAATGTTTATTTATGGAAGAATCATGAATTAATTTTCCCAATGTTCAAATAAGGTCACACATAGTGAAGATAAAGGAAATAAAAAATATGAAAAGAAAAAATAATTTAATTTTAAAAAGAAGAGTGCCTCTTAAAAGAAAAAAAGGGTTTACATGCTAATGTAACTGATAGTTGTTTTGATCATTTAGTTGAAGAAGGGGACAAAACTCTCTTTATGGGTATTGCATCTCTAAATTTAAAACAAAAATAGGAAAATATTAGTTCAAATTTGTCAGAATCTAAAATAGATTTTAAAAGAGAGTGGAAAGAAGCCCTTAATGAAATTTTAAAAATTAAATAAAGAAGTTATTTAAAAATATAATCATTCAAGTATTAAACTTCAAATTGAGGGAAAAAAAAAAAAAAAATTTGAGGAAACTCAAGAAAAAATTGATTGTAAAGAAAATGAATATTTCTCATTAAAAGATAAAAATGTTGATTTGCAAAAAAACCTTGTTACAAATAAGTTATCTGATACTGCAAGGAAAATCTAAAGGAGAATCCTCATAAGATACTTATAAAGGTAAAATAATTAACAAAGATAGTATCTCTTCTAAACAGTATTTTTTTTGCTATTGCTTTAATTGTAGTCACTTTGGACATAGACAAAAAGAATGTAGAATGACATCTCGAAGGAATACTTTTCTTAAAATCATAATATTTAAAAAAATTTAAATCAACTTAAATTTTGTAAATTTGGAGAACAAGGACATATAGCTACTTTCTATAAAAATTGGCTTGTCAAAATAATTCAACAAACTAGATAAGAAGACCAAACTAGTTTGCAAACCAAAGAAGATAACTATGACTACTCAAGCAGTCTAGTTTCCACAAATAGTAGATTTGTGGAACTTAGATAGTAGATGTTCTCATCACATGACATGTGATAAGAGAAAATTTATTGAATATAAAGAATTTTATGGTAGTTTAGTGAGATTTGGTAACAATACCTATTTTTAAATATAAGGATTAAGTACTATCCTTTTAGATATTAGTTATCCTATTATAGATGTTTATTATGTAAAAGGAATGGCTCATAATATTTTAAGTGTGAGTCAGATCTATAGTAACAACCTCATGTTTACATTTACTGCATTAGATTGTCAGATTACTCAAAAAATGAGAAGAGGCATTAGTGCAAGTGTAAGAACAAAAGGTAATGTTTATAGTTTAAATGGTGCAATTAATGAATTAGAGTATGAAACTTGTCTTCATATTATAGTGAAGGAAATACCGACCCATGTAAAATTGAACCAATAAATGATTCTAAAAATCACACAAATCTTAAAGGAGAACTATTTCATGCACTTGATGAAACTACAATTCTCACAAAACAAATTCATGACTTTGAAAGTATTATATTTGATAAAAGTACTAATATCTATGAACAAAAAGAAGAAAATAGAAATCAAACAAACTATGAAGGAGAGGTGGTCTATGCTTTAAGAGAAATAAAGAAACTTAGAAAGAACATTTATAAAATTGAAAAAAAATAAGTAAAGGAGTTTCAAATCAAACTTATCAGATGGAACATGTAGTAAAAATAGTTGTTAAGATGAGAATACAATAAAGAGAAAATGAAAAAGAATTTCACAAGTTTGAAAGTGATGTTCTTTGGATTAAGAGAAAACTAGAAAAATATGACAAAATTCTTCGATCAAATTTTCTCTAAACACATAAAAAGAAGTTTATGGGCTATTTTATGTTGTATGCTAATGATCAATAGATAAATATAGTATAATTAGTTTAGAGGGAAGGGGGTATTTAAATTCCTACTTTCATTTAAGAAGAAATGATATGTTAGCAGAGGGAGTTATGTTCTTCATCTCTATGCAAACTACTATGTTTCCTAGGAAGGATTAAAAAAACTATGTCTCATAGTGCTAGAGTCTTTTTAATTGGTTGATATCCTCATTAGAAATTTTTATTTTTGACAAGCACCATGATTATACTATACAAGATTTGTCAAAAAATATATATACTTATAAAAAATATACTTGTCAAGATGTGTCAAAATTATTATACTTGTCAAAAATATTTTATAAAGCTCTATATACTTGTCATACTTTTGTTATAAAATTATAGTTAAATTTTCAATGTTTGACATAGCAGATAAGAAATTAGAATAGAATAGTGGAAATTTTTAAATGTAGTACTGATTTAAACAATGAGGGCAATTTATACCTTGAAGGTAATTACATTTGCAATCTGTTTGGAGGAAGTTAATACATACCAAATGGTAACCACTCATTCTTGACAATATAATAGATATACACCAACATTCCCCTTTATTGCATTGATCCTAAAAACATAAAAACCACTTGCCTTTAGGGAACCCCCCTTAAGGCTTACATAAAAGAATATTCTTATTCCATAATATGAATACATATTTTGAAAAAATATTTGTCTTAAGTAGAAAACCCTGAAATAAGAAAGATTTCATCAAGTTCTCTCTTGACCCTCAATAAGGTGTACCTTTTAGCTATTTTCATAACCCCTCAATCCTAAAATATTGAATCATAGAGTCTTGAATTATTCAACAATGATCCCTAAGAGATGCAACAAATCTCTATCATTTTCTAGTGACTATGAAAGGGTATAATTCTCAATCATATACTCTAAATGATATCACTAGATAAAAATTCATATTTAGTGAAATACCAAATCCAAAAGCCATGTCCAAAAAGAGTCTTCACAATTATTCAAATTTGTCAACATTAGAAAGAAAAATAAAATAAAAAATAAAAAAATGTCAAAAATTCTTATCATGCAAAACACCATCCCAAAGTGAGAAGATGACCTAATATGATGGAAGTTAATCTATCATCTGATGCTAAGGTTTGTAGCATAGATAAAAAGTAGAAAATTACCTCCCTCTTCTCCATTAAACATTAGAGAAAACATGGAAACTTTGTAAATACTAATTGGATCCATTATGCGGATTCTATCCTTCATACCTCAAATTCAAGACTAGCATCTAATCTCCATGTTATAAAATGAGAACTAATATCAACCTACTTCAAATATTTGATGAAAACAAATCCACCATTGTTTCACTCACAAATGCAATATTTTAAGAAATTCTCTTCAACAAGTTTACTTAGTCTCAAAATTAGTGTACATTCTAGAATAGAGAAAAAATTATTGTTTCTTATTCATATAATGTTGTTTGGAAGAGTTAATGCTTGATCCATAATCATGTATTCATAATTATGTTTCTTTAAGAAGAGGGGACTATTAAAAATAAAATAGAATCATATTACTTGAGGAGACTAATCCACACAAGTTGGTTAGGGACATAGAGCTCAACACTAGATAATTTAAACATAAATCAATGTGCTTGGATTCTCACAAAGTATGTACACACCTAAAAATCAAATATGAGCTTTCAGTTGAAAATTTCCTAGTAGAATGACATAGGAGATGAGATTGGAATTTGAATGCTAGACACTTTGCTAATAAGAATTATCGCGTCTTCAAAGAATATATGTTATATTTGACTCTAAGCTTTATGTGTCAGAAGAGCCCATTTAGAATTATGATTTAAATACTTGCAATTCAACACCATCAAATCATAAAATATTATGTTCAAATGCCAGACAACCCAAAACTATATTATAGTATCCATTTTTCTAATCTTTCACTATAGAGAAGAAATTAATGATGCATATATACTTGCATCAGAATCACACCATAATTGAAGTCTCACACCTTAAAGAAACTAATCTCTGATGTAATGATAGTGGCATTCAAGAAAATGGACTTTGAGGAAATACTAGACTTTTATGGTCTGCATACCTTCCTTTTGATCTTTCTATAATTGTAGAATCACTTTCCTTTTATGGTGGTTACCACCTCTAAATTTTTTCTACAATAGTTTAATCACCTTCCATCTTCATAGGCACATAGACTGGGAATGCTCTAATACCAAATGACATAGTAGATTAGAAAAATTAGAATAGAATAGTAAAAATTTTCAATGTAGTATTGATAAATAATTAGGGTAATATATACCCTTAAGTCATTTACATCCACTATCTATTTAGAGGAAGCTAATAATAGCTACCAAATGGTAACCACTCATACCATAAAATGTAATAGAAATACGTCAACAATGTCAAAATTTTACTCATCTTTGTGTTCATAATAAATTGATAACTTAACCTTTCAGCTTGTTATCAATTTCTTATTCATATACGTATGATAATAATGTTGATATTTATGGTTTATTGAAATATTTTTAGTAAGCTAGTATGATCTATTTAGAGGGGTGGTATTTTTAAATTTTGGTGATTCTTTCTCCAAGTCTTGGAGTGAGGAGGAGCACTTCATGATTATTTTTACTCCTCTTGGTAGGTTGGCATTCTTTATAACTAATAATGTATATATGATGCATAAAAATATCATGTATATTTGTGCATCACATCTTCATTGTTGTAATCATTTTTGTGGTTTTATTCCTTAGGCATTTTTGTCAAAAGGGGAGAAAATATGATTCAAATATGATTATGAATTTAGTGATTATGATTCATGATTTTGGTTCAAGTTGATATTACTTACTAATATTATTGATCAGTTTGGTACTTTATTTTTGTTTGTCACAATAAATTTTTTTTCCAGGGGATATTATTATGAGCTGAACATTGGTACAATGCTACTTATGGTATAGGAAAATGTGATTATAAATAGGAAATTTTGATTGGTTATTCTCTTATTTTATAAAAGGGTAGTTTACTATGGATCAAGGAAACTTGATGTGTTATTCTCTTAGATCGGAGAAGGGTAGTTTATCATGAACTAGGGTACTTTATTTTATGATAGAAAGTTTAGTATGGATCAAGGTAGTTTGTTTTGTGACAATGACTTATATGTAGTAACAAAGACTTATGGTTTTTTTTCTTAGTGTGCAATGATATTTTGTTGTTAATATTGATTTTTATTACATTGTATACATGACATAATAATGGTATCCCCTTAGGATTACGGCTTATGGATCTTATTAGATAATATGACAGTTTATGTATTCTTGATAGGACTAAATCAATGATTTGACCTGTTAGGCATTTTTTCTGTCATAGCAAAATCCTTTAAAATGGCCTCTTCCCTGCAAAGTTTTTGTTAGGTGTCGTGCCCCATGCTCTTCAATGTGTCACCTTGCCCCAATCCATATTGCACGTGCTGAATTGCAAAACCCAGAAAGATATTCAAATTCTAAGGTCTACGGGAAACAAATTTTCAAAATCTGCCAGTGTCGAAAACCCATAGTATTTTTGAAAGTCCATGATGTTTTCAGTCTGTGTGAAAACCCTCATTGTTTTTGACCTGTGCCTTCCGGCTTCTGTGCGCTTGTCTTTTGGTGCCGAAAACTTTGTGTGTTTTCGATCCTTCGCTATTGTGAAAACTTTGGATGTTTTTTACCCTGCACTTCTGCCCTATTTGTTGGCATTTTCTAACTATGCAAGTCTGACTAGATGGTGGGCCTGGGTCTTCAAAGGCTCTTCCTGATAGGTTGTTGCATGGCCGCATGTCAGACTTTTTTGACATGCGATCATGTGACCACTTGCCACCTGTTTGTGTGGGTCCCAGTTCTGATTAGCTGCTTGGCGGTTTACTTTGCCTTAGTGTGCAAGTGCGATCAATGGTGGGACCTAGTTTCTGAATGAATCAGAGGATCCTGACGTGTTAGAGCATCAATGGTTGTCATTAAAGCATGAAGGATTTGTTAGGGTTATGCGAAGTTGTGACAACCACCCGATCCTTGAAAAGGTAAAGCTCATTTCCGATTGGTCCATGTAGCGGTGACCTATCAGATATGTCGGCAGGGCTTGTGATAGTTATTTTAATCTACAGTTGGTGTGTGATTGCATGGAATATTCTAACCCCATGCGATCATGCGCCCACCATCCGATTGGATTCTGACGGGTTTTGTATGCAGTGGGCCCGCTGTCAAAGGCGGTGATGTGCAGCCTAGGGTTGGCTTTCGCATGATCGCATAGCCCAATTTTTGGCTATGTGATCATGCGACTGGTTGACACATGTCCCTGGGGCCCGGTTGACAGGTGATGGGGCATCTTCCAGATGCTGAGGTGGCAATGTCTGATTGGATGCAGCGTAGAGATGTGGCGGTCTTATGGCCTTGTCACATGATCACAAGGGCCATTTCCACGGCATGTGATCATGCGACAGGGGGCCACATGTGCTGGGGCCCATCTATATTTGTTGGTGGTCATGTTGGTAGGTGGTGTCATGGTGATCTCCGGTTGGTCCGAGCTGGCAGGATGATAAGGTTTGAACGCAAACCTAGGCTAGGGTATCTTGGTAGTGACATAACAACCGGTAGGGTGCATGTTAGCGGCTTGTCGCATGTTCGCGTGAGCTAGCTTTTTGGCTTGCGAACATGTGATAAACCCTTTTGTGGTAGTGGTAGCATTGACGGTTATGAAGAAGGTAATGCAAGTGGCATGTCGCATGTTCACATAGCCCATTTCTAGCTTATGCGATCATGCGACAACTGTTTGGCATCGCCGTTGCGGAGTTAGCCCGAGGTGTTTAGATGGTTAAAAACACAAGCCCACTAGTTTGCATGGTGACCATTGCAGTTTGAGTTTGAATTTTTGAGAGTTTCCAGTGATAGAGGGTACCATTTATATGGAATTAAATGCAGAAACAACCCTGTTTGGTGAGAAGCGATTGGTTTTCCATTTGCAGTGTGGTCCAGGGTGCTTAACGATTGATTGCAGAGGGATTTGTACAGTGAGGAATGATTACAATCTTGGCTCGAGAAGTGTTTGTAGCTGGTTGATTAGACTATTTGAGCTTGCATGCTGTGGCTTGACCCCTGTCATGTCTGTGTTAATTCCTCGGTGGGGTTAGGTGATTTTGAATTTTTGAGTTGGAAGTGATCATTGTGCTTGCTTTGTAACCCTAGTATAAAGGGATTTTTGTGATCATTTTTGAGGGCATTGGGAGTGAGGTATTCAAACTTTTGGGTTGTGAGTCCTCTTCTCAGTCTGAATTGTAATGACTTGTCTGTCTTGATTTTTTGACTATTGAAAGAAAGTTGTAGGTCTAAGTTGTAGTTTGCAAGGAGGGTTCCTTTGGATGGATTGTATACATTTGAGGATTCTTCATACTTAATGTAGGAACATGATTCTCATCTCTCCCTTGTGTCAACATAGATGAATTTTGAACTTTCCAGTTCACTGCATAACCTTTTTATGTATAGGTCTTCATTCTTGAGTTCTAATCCAGGATTAGATTAAATGATGTTTCAGATGGGACCTAGATTTATCTCTTATCTATGTAGGGATATTTTGTAAGTAGTAGAGGAGATTGTAAATGTGTTTATGGCTTTGAATCTCAAATACATTCTAGTGTGTGTGTGTAGTCTGTCTAAGAAACCTTGCCCAATGGATGAGGTAGATAAGTATCTCTTTGTTGATATGTCCTAACTGAGGTTTTTATGATTCAAACACATAAATTAAGAACCATTCCTTAAATTTTCAGCATTTGGTTGTGTGTGGTTCTACCCATAGCAATGGAGAGTCAATGAGTGTGTGGTTAACACTTAGTACTTTCTTGCTATTCTATTATCTATTATTCAAACCTAGTTCTTGGTGTGTGAAGTATATTTTATACTAGGTTAGGTGCACCTACCTTGGTTTTGTAGAGCCAGAAGTAGAAGAGGGCAGTCTTGTCCCTAGAGTTGGTCCAGTTATCCTAAGACCTCATTACATTTTGGAGCTAACCACCCCTAAAATCTATCTGAGGGTATATTGGCAGCCTATTAGAGCATAAGCATCATTTTGGACACCAACAAGATGGTGACTCTATTGGGGAAGTGTTATACATGTTCATCCTAACCAGTAGGTCATCATTGGAAGAAACAGGGTTGTTCTTGTCCCTTGTCTCTCTAACTCATTTGAATATTTCTAGAGTGAAGAAACTATATTGTGATATTCCCAATACACTTGGGTGGTGACTCAAACATCTTTGAAGTAGTGCTAGTCAATATTTATTTTGCAGGATGAGTTATAGAGGTACCAAGTCTCGGAGAAAGAAGCATCTTGAAGATATAATGGAAGAAGGCATTCCAGGGACTTCTAGGCCTAGTCAGACAAGGGGAGGAAAGAAGAGAAGAGGTGTTTCTTACACTTGGAGAAACAAGAAAGATACCAGACAAGAAACCCAAGCTAGGCCTAGCCAAGAGGAAAATAATTCAGAATATGAAGAGGCTGTTGACTTGGGATTGAACCAGTATGAGGAAGAGTTTCAAGTGGGAGATGATGAGTCAGAGACCACACTCCCTGAATCAGAGGAGATCTTTGAGGAGGTCTATGAACTAGAAAGAAGAGTTCAAGAATAGCTTGCCATTAGGCAGCAAAGAGAAAAGGACAAAGAGGATAAATTAAGACAAGCCATGATAAGGGCTGATCAACTAAAGAGGCAGTTACTAGATTTAGAGGCAATTAATTTTGTCCCAGAGCCTGAAAGAGTAGACGAATAGCCTATTGTTCAAAAAATATGTGAAGAAACTAGACCAAGAGATAAAGGTAAACAGAAGGTTGTTGGGATTCAAATCAGTGAACAAATTATTGTGGATGGGACATCAGATCCAAGATTGAGATTAGATTCAAATTTGGAGATAGCTAGAAGGAAGAAAGAAATATTGGATAAAGAATTAGAGAAAGCAGAGTTGGAGGCTTCTACTGCAGAAATCAGAAAGAAGATAGATTTTCTCAAGCATGCTTCAGGACCTTCAAATGTTGTTGCTTCCTTTTTAGGACAAGGTTGAACTCATGGTAACAATGCAGCTCAAGCAAATGGTGTACTGAGAGCCGCTAGAGTTCCTGATGGTTCAAACACAAGGACATCTACATCTCAAGGAATGGATCCACTGCATGGATCTCCTATTCATGAAAGGTACAAACAACTTGTCTTCTTCAGTATTTCTAGTTATCCTAATGTAATCCCTGATGAAATTAGAAAGAAGCTTCCTAAATTTACTGGAAATAATGTCATCACATGTGAAGAACATCTAAAAAATTTCATAGATGTAATAGATGATTATAATGTAGAGCCTGATGATGTTATAATGAAGCTATTTGTACAATCCCTGATTGAGGATGCTAGGGATTGGTTTAGAGGATTACCCCATGCTAGTATAGGGTCATGGAATGAATTCAAGAATTGTTTCAAGGAACACTATGGAGATAAAAACAAATGATGGTTTTATCTTAAATGAATTCAATAACATAAAGAAGAATCAAAATGAAGAGGTCCTTGAATTTAATATAAGATTCCAAAAGGCTATGCATAGGCTCTTGCAAATTATCAAACTAGATGACAGGGTATGTCTTGTGACATACTTGAATGCCTTTGATGAAAAAATGGGATACCTCTTGAGGGACAAGAACCCTAGAAATCTTGGGGAAGATTACAAATTGGCCATCAACATAGAGAGCAATAGAAGAATATCAGGAAAGATAGGGAGAAGAGATGATTGCAGGCCTCAAATGCAGAGTAAGAAAGAAATGGGAAGGTCTGCTGAATCTAAACCCAAAGAGGATGACAATCTAAAACAAATTTTAAAGGCTTTGGAAGGTTTAAAGCCTGGTGAAAAGGGAAACAATAGAGCTATGACTATGGAGAGGTCAGCTCCAAACAATTTTAGCAGACAGCCAAGAATGCAAAATTACCCTTACAACACTCAGTGGAAAGATGGCAGGCCCATTCCCCCAACCAAGCAGGAAAGACCTGATGGAAGGATCCCTGATCCTTTGCAGAGAAATTCAATGAATTTAGCTGATGAGGTTCCATGGTGTGTTGTTTTTCAATCTCCTCATAGTCCAGAGCATTGTGTCATTGCTTTGAATTTACCTGATAATCAAGAAGGTGAGGAGCAGTATGATAAGGAAGGATGTGGTATGACTTCTTCACATGCGTGGGATGAAGCTGACTCTACTGATGATGAAGAAGAAGAGTTTGATGATGTTGGATGTAGTACAATGAGGGGTGAGGAGAAAGTTTCTTTAAGAAGACCCTCAGATGAAGAAATTACTTAGATCACTGCAAACATGGTCACTCAAGCTAGAAGCAGTTACAACTTGAGGAATAGGACAATTGGAAATGCAACTGGTAAGCTAGGTAGTATGTTCATCAGGAGGACAGAAAATAGTGTACAACAACATGAAGAAAAGGGAAAGGGTGCCGATGATACTAACCAAGTGAAGGTAAAAAGGAAAATTATGCCTGCTGCAGCACCTGGGAATAAAGAAAAAACATCGGATGTTGTGGTCCCTATTTCTCAAAATGGAGAAGAATCTTCTCTCAAGAACAAGTTTGATCTGACAAAGGATAAGGTTGTCACTATTTTTGAGGAAGACATGAATAACCAAAAGTATGTTCCAATTGATATGTCCAAATTGCTTTCACAGATCACTGTCAAGGTTCCACTGTTGGAAATGATGAGAATAGAAGAACACAAGGTCAAGGCCTTAAATTGGGTAAATGGTGTTTCTTCTGCAGGAATCCAAGAAGTGAGTAGAAATGACAAACATGTGGCTTCCTTGGAAAATACACCCGATAGTAAGAGTGAAGAAATTGTTTCTAAGATCCCTCAAATCTTCTTGGATACAAATATTGTAAACAATGCAGTAGGGATAGTTGATCCTTTCTTTTTGTCCCTTGTGATTGATGGTAAAATATTGAAGAATTGCATGATCGATTCTGGAGCATCAAACACTGTCATGCCTACGAAGATCATGAAATCATTAGGACTAAAGGTTGACACACCTCACGGGAGATGCCAAGCTATGGACTCAAGAGAAGTGTCAGTTATTGGTACCATCAAGGCTTTGCCTTATAAATTAGCTGCATTTCCTAACAAACAGTTGACTATGAGTGTTCTTGTAGTTGACATTCCTCCTCAATATGGAATGTTGTTATCTAGAAAGTGGAGTGCCTCCATGGGAGGAAGTAATCAATGTGACTTGTCCTTTGCCACTTTTGACATTGAAGGAGAGAGTGTGAAGGTGTCAAGGGAAGCCAGGACCCTACATATGATTGAGGAAAATGAAAAGGATAGCATGAATTGTTTTGTTGACACTGACATTGGCTCATTCCAAGTCCAGAGGAATGAGATACAGGAGAAGGTCAGGCCTATCCTTTTGGTCGATGATGAGAGTAACATGGTAGAGGGTAATGTCTTATGGACATTATATTTTGATGGAGAAAATTCTAAGGAAGGTGCTGGAGCAGGAGTGTTATTAATATCCCCAAGTGGTAAGACTTTTAAGTTTTCTTTCACTCTCCTATTTTCTTGCACAAAAAATGTTGCTGAATATGAGACCCTATTGATTGGTTTGAAACAAGCATCAAAACATGGGATCAAACATCTTAGGGTAATTGGTGATTCTGAGTTAGTAATATCTTAGATTAGATCAAAGTATGCATCAAAAAACCAAAGGCTGAAACAATATAGGAATGTTGTATGGGATGAAATTGAATGTTTCAATGCTTTTGGAATTGATTGGGTGGATAGAAGCCAAAACAGGATGGCAAATTTACTAGCAAACATAGCCTTAAGGCCAGAGGATGTTACCTTTGTGGGAATATCCAGAATTGAGTGTAAGTCTAGGCCTTCTATCCCAGATAATGTTGAGAATTGGCAAGTATTTTCTAATGATCAAGATATATTGAGGTTCTTGCAGTGTGAGTCTCACTTTGATGGTCAGGAAATGGATTTCAGTACCTATGTAGACAACAAAGATGGAAAAGAGAATGTCCTTGGGAAGGAAGTGTTGCAATTGAAGTCAAATAGGATCCTAAGGGGATTGTTCACTCTTGAGAGAGCATTTGATAATAAAGAGAGGGCTTGTGTAGCTAGGCTTGCTGACAAGGTAAGTGATTTGGAGGAAGTGAATCTAGGGACAAGCCAAGAACCAAAGAATGTTTACATAGGTAAATGTTTATCTCAAAGAACTAGAAGAAATCTGATTGATCTTCTCAAAAAATTCAGACATGTCTTTGCATGGTCTTATGAAGATTTGAAGGCATATAGAGAAGATCTCTTTCAACATGAGATACCATTAAAGGAAGGAACTAAACCTTTTAGGCAGAAATTAAGGCCTGTGAACCCTACTTTGGCACCAAAAATGCAAGATGAACTTAAAAAGATGATGGATGCTGGCATTATCAAGCCTATTAGACATTCTACTTGGGTGTCAAATTTGGTTCCAGTCAGGAAAAAGAATGGTGACATTAGGTTGTGTGTTGATTTTAGAAATCTGAATGTTAATTCTTTGAAAGACAACTATGGTCTCCCTAATATGGAAAACATGCTGCAAAGAGTTACTGGATCAAAATTAATGTCCATGATGGATGGCCTCTCTGGATATAATCAGGTAATGGTCAAGGAGTTAGAACAATTCAAGACTACATTCACAACTCCTTGGGGGACCTATGTGTATGTTAGGATGCCTTTTGGCTTGACAAATGCAGGAGCTACTTTCCAGAGAGCTATGGATGTGGCCTTTTCTGATTTCATAAATAAGTTTTTAGTGATATATCAGGATGATCTCATGGCATATTCAGAGAAGGAGGATCAGCACTGTGAGCATCTTGAAAAGATTTTTATTAGAGCTCTGGAATACGGAATTTCTTTGAATCCAAAGAAATGTTTTTTTGGTGTGGTGGAAGGCAAGCTCTTAGGACATGTTGTGTCCAAGGATGGAGTGAGAATTGATCCTGAAAGGGTTATGGCAATAGACAAGCTTTCACCACCAAGGAATGTTAAAGGATTACATTCTTTCTTTGGGCAAGTAAATTTTCTAAGAAGGTTTGTTACTAACTTTGCAAAAATTTGTATTCCCATCTCTAGAATGTTGAAGAAAAATGCAAAAGTAGAATGGAATGAAGAAGAAAATGAGTCTTTCAAGAATATCAAACAGGCCATCAAGGATGCCCCTGTTTTAAGGACCCCTGATTATGGTAAACCCATGCAAATTTTCTCTTTTGCTTCTTATCATAAGGTTGCAGCAGTTTTATTGCAAAAAAACTTAGATGGATATGAGCAACCCATATCATTTTTTAGCAAGTCTTTACATGCAGAAAAATTGAAATATGATATCACTAAGAAACAGGCTTATGCCCTAGTCAAAGTAGTCAAGGATTTTAGGTGTTATCTTGTGGGAGCTAGGGTGGTTGCTTATGTTCCTAATGCTGCTATCAAGGATATTCTAGTGCAACAAGAGGTCTCAGGTAAGAGATGTAGATGGATCAACAGAATCCAAGAATTCAATATAGATATTCAGATTACAAAATTGGTAAGAGGCCTTGGTCTTGCAAAGTTGATGGCACAGAGTAATTTGGTTGCAAACCATGTGAACATGTTAGAGGAGGAAGAAAGGCCATATGTTTGTGATTTGGACTGTTGTGATTGGTACAGGGATGTCATCAATTACTTGCAAAAATTGTTTCTTCCCCTTGACATGAGTGAAAATAAGAAAAGGACTATCAGGCTACAATCTGTGAGATATGCCATTATACATGGTGAGTTATGGTGGAAAAGAAATGAAGGTGTATTGCTAAAATGTGTAGACCGGGAAAGGTCTAAGTCTTTGTTAGAATCAATGCATCAAGGTGTATGTGGACGACACTACATGGCAAAGACCACACCCCACAAGATCCTTAGATCTAGATTTTGGTTGCCTACAGTTTTTAGAGATACACATCAGTTTGTAAGGAAGTGTGATGCATGCCAGAGGTTTGCAGGTAAGTTGAAATTTGGTGGAAATTTACCACTCAAACCAATCTCAGTTCAGGCCCCTTTCCAGCAGTGGGGTATTGATTTCATAGGTGAGATTCCAAACAAGTCTAGTGGTGGGCATTCCTACATATTAGTGGCAACAGAATATTTCACTAAATGGGTTGAAGCTATTCCCACTAGGAGGGCCACTAGTAAAGTTGTTATTGATTTCATGATGCAAAACATTCTCACTAGGTTTGGATGTCCAGAAACAATAGTGGTAGACAATGCAATGTGTTTTAGATCTCAGGAGTTTGATGATTTTTGTAATAATTATGGGATACACATTTCATTCTCTTCCCCATATCACCCACAGGGAAATGGCCAGGCTGAATCCACAAATAAGAGCTTGATAAAGATCCTCAAAAGAGTATTGGATAGGAATAAAAAATCATGGGACTCAAAACTTTGGTGGGCATTGTGGGCTGACAGAGTGACCATCAAGAAGGCCATAGGTTGTGCCCCATTTGACCTAGTCTATGGGATTGGAGCTAGGTTACCTCAGAACAATCTATTGCAAATGTATAAATTCATCCAAGCATATGATGAAGACTTAGATGATGAAATGAGACTAAGGATGGATGAGTTAATCTAGTTGGAGGAGGTAAGAAGAGAGGCACATGAAAGAAATGAAACACTTCAAACACAGTGTAAGAGCTTATTTGATAAAAGAGCAACTCAAAGGAGTTTTGGGGCTGGTGATCTTGTTCTAATGTGGAATGCCAGATTAGAGGATAAAGGAAGGCATGGTAAATTTGATCCTATCTAGTTAGGTCCTTATCTCATTGAAAGTAAATGGGGAGTTGATTCATATAGTCTGAAAGATCTAACTAGTGGCACTTTGGAATTGCCTGTTCATGGACAATTCCTAAAGTTTTACTTCTCTTCAAGTATCTTTTTCCATGAGCAGTAGTTAGGATTCTTCCCTAGGTCTCTTAGGGTTGTTTTTGGTCTGAAATTTTGTGGTTTGCTTTTCCAGTAGATTATGTTTTCTCATTGTATCTGCGAGAGATACATGTCCCCAACTAGAGCCACTGTTAGGCCTTTATCCTATCATAGCAAAATCCTTTAAAATGGCCTCTTCCCTACAAATTTTTTGTTAGGTATCCTACCCCATGCTCTTCAATGTGTCACCTTGCCCTAGTCCATATTGCACGTGCTGAATTGCAAAACCCAAAAAGATATTCAAATTCTAAGGTCTGCGAGAAACAAATTTTCAAAATCTGCCAGTGTCGAAAACCCACAGTATTTTTGAAAGTCCATGATGTTTTCGGTCTGTGTGAAAACCCTCATTATTTTTGACCTATGCCTTCCAGCTTCTATGCACTTATCTTTTGGTGCTAAAAACTTTGTGTGTTTTTGATCCTTCGCTATTGTGAAAACTTTAGATGTTTTCGACCCCGCACTTCTACCCTGTTTGTTGGCATTTTCTAACTGCGCAAGTCCAAATGGATGGTGGACCCAGGTCTTCAAAGGCTCTTCCTAATAGGTTGTCACATGGCCGCATGTCAGACTTTTCTGACATGCGATCATGCGACTGCTTGCCACCTGTCCGTGTGGGTCCCAGTTCTGTTCAGCTACCTGGCGATTTACTTTGCCTTAGTGCACAAGTGTGATCAATGGTGGGACCTAGTTTCTAGATGAATCAAAGGATCCTAACATGTCAGAGCATCAATAGTTGTCATTAAAGGGTGAAGGATTTGTCAGGGTTATGCGAAGTTGTGACAACCGTCCGATCCTCGAAAAGGTAAAGCTCATTTCTGATTGGTCCATGTGGCAGTGACTTGTCAGATATGTTGGCGAGGCTTGTGATAGTGATTTTAATCTACAGTCAGTGTGTGATCACATGGAATATTCTAACCCCATGTGATCATGCGCCCACTGTCTGATTGGATGCCGATGGGTTTTGTATGCAGTGAGCCTGCTGTCAGAGGTGATGATGTGGCAGCCTGGGGTTGGTTGTCGCATGATCGCATAGCCCAATTTTTGGCTATGCAATTATGCAACCGATTGACACATGTCCCTCGGGCCCGGTTGGCAGGTGATGGGGTGTCTTCCAGATGCTGAGGTGGCAATGTCTGATTGGATGCAGCGTAGAGATGTGGCGGTCTTATGGCCTTGTCACATGATTGCAAGGGCCATTTCCATGACATGCGATCATGTGACAGGGTGCCATGTGTGCTGGGGCCCATCTGTATTTTTTGGTGGTCATGTTGGCAGGTGGTGTCATGGCTATCTTTGGTTGGTCTGAGCTGGCAGGATGATAAGGTTTGAACGCGGGCCCAGGCTAGGGTATCTTAGTGGTGACATAACAACCGGTAGGGTGCATGTTAGTGACTTGTCGCATATTCACGTGAGCTAGCTTTCTGGCTTGCGAACATGCGACAAACCCTTTTGTGGCAGCGACAGCGTCAGTGGTTATAAAGAAGGTAATGCAAGTGGCATGTCGCATGTTCGCATAGCCCATTTCCGAGCTATGCAATCATGCAAAAACTATTTGGCATCGTCATTGCGGAGTTAGCCCGAGAGTGTTTGGATGGTTAAAAACACAAGCCCGCTAGTTTGCATGGTGACCGTTGCAGTTTGAGTTTGAATTTTTGAGAGTTTCCAGCGATAGAGGGTGCCATTTTTATGGAATTAAATGCAGAAATGACCCTATTTGGTGAGAAGCGATTGGTTTTCCATTTGCAGTGTGGTCTAGGGTGCTTGACGGTTGATTGCAGAGGGATTTGTACTGTGACGAATGATTACAATCTTGGCTTGAGAAGTGTTTGCAGCTGGTTGATTAGACTGTTTGAGCTTGCATGTTGTGGCTTGACCCCTGTCATGTCTGTGTTAATTCCTCGATGGGGTTAGGTGATTTTGAGTTTTTGAGTTGGAAGTGATCATTGTGCTTGCTTTGTAACCCTAGTATAAAGGGATTTTTGTGATCATTTTCAAGGGCATTGGGAGTGAGGTATTCAAACTTTTAGGTTGTGAGTCCTCTTCTCAGTCTGAATTGTAATGACTTGTTTGTCTTGATTTTTTGACTATTGAAAGAAAGTTGTAGGTCTAAGCTGTAGTTTGCAAGCAGGGTTCCTTTGGATGGATTGTATACATTTGAGGATTCTTCATACTTAATGCAGGCACATGATTCTCATCTCTCCCTTGTGTCAACATAGATGAATTTTGAACTTTCCAGTTCACTGCATAACCTTTTTATGTATAGGTCTTCATTCTTGAGTTCTAATCTAGGATTAGATTAAATGATGCTTCAGATGGGACGTAGATTTATCTCTTGTCTATGTAGGGATATTCTGTAAGTAGTAGAGGAGATTGTAAATGTGTTTATGGCTTTGAATCTCAGATACATTCTGGTGTGTGTGTGTAGTCTGTCTAAGAAACCTTGCCCAATGGATGAGGCACTGGCCTAGATAAGTATCTCTTTGTTGATATGTCCTGATTGAGGTTGTTATGATTCAAACACATAAATTAAGAACCATTCCTTAAGTTTTCAGCATTTGGTTGTGTGTGGTTCTACCCATAGCAATGGAGAGTCAATGAGTGTGTGGTTAACACTTAGTACTTTCTTGCTATTCTATTATCTATTATTCAAACCTAGTTCTTGGTGTGTGAAGTATATTTTATACTAGGCTAGGTGCACCCGCCTTGGTTTTGCAGAGCTAGAAGCAGAAGAGGGCAGTCTTGTCTCTAGAGTTGGTCCAGTTATCCTAAGACCTCATTACATATTTGGAGCTAACCACCCCTAAAATCTATCTGAGGGTATATTGGTAGCCTATTAGAGCATAAGCATCTTTTTGGACACCAACATGACCATCTTAGGTATATTATTGCATTTATTTTATTTTGAGCCAATTTGATGTATGGGTTAATGAATCAATCTTGGTTTGGCATAAATGCCAAAGTGGGAGTTTGTTAACCCCTCTGGAATTTGTTAGAATTAATGTAAAAAATTTAATATGATATATTTTGATTCATATGATATATAGTTTTGAAGTTCATATATGTGGTCTTGATAATAAGACTTCATATCCAAGGTGAAAATTTTGTTGCGGTTTGAATATAATTCTCAAGGTACAAATGGAATAGACATCCTTTTATTTTCATATAAGCATCTTCTTTAAACATATGGCTCCAATAATAAGTTTGAAAATAAAAATGAGGGATTAAACCTCATCTCTATGGTAATGAAAGGATGATGACTTTTAATCTTTTAAAGAAAGTAAAATTTAAGTTACATTAAGTGACTAAGGGAACATTACGTTTTAATGATGATTTCACTAAGCATAAAGGATTATTTCATTATCATCATTTTGAAAAGGAACTTTATGACATGAGCCATTTTTCATATTGAAAAAAGTAAAATTGTTATCTTTGAAGCCTTATTTGAAACACATCCTTTTGGTTGTATTGATCTTGGCTTGGGAAACCCTTGAGTTAGGGAAAAATAAAAATAATTGATAAATATTGATTGTGTCCCTATGAGTTAGATAGTTTTTATGAATTTTAATATAACCATCGAATTGCAAAGTCAATTACATTAGGATTTGTGTAAAGGATTTGGTAATAGATTCATAATGGTATTCAAAAGAATGAAGCCTTGCAAGTGTTCCAGTATCCTTTTTTTTATTTTAAATCTAATTTGTAGTGTGTTATCTTTTTGTTTAAGTTTACTTAGCATGATTAGAAAGAAATATTCAATGTTAGGAGAAAAAAAATTGTTAGGGTTTCTTCATTCTAGTCTTGTATATATTTATAGTTCAAAATAGTTATTCTTTTGGTTTATGGTTAATTGTTTAAGGGTACGATATTTGATGTGTGTTTTATAAGAGATTTTTCTACCAATTACATTATTAGGAATTTGTTAAGTTTTCTCAAACCCTAGTATAGGGTTTTTTTTGGCAAAAGATACTAGTTTTTTGTGAAGATTCAAATTAGTTTGTACCCTCTATTTTTGGCATGTGATAGACAAACTAAAACCCTCTATTCTAGTATGAAAACTAGATTTTGGTCACTCGAGTCTATTCCATTGTGTTATATCAAGAGTTAAGGGTTCAATTTTGAACTAAGACTTCTAATCATAGTCAAGGGTTTTCCACGTCTTGCACTATTTTTACGTTAACTAATCATGTCAGTGTTTCTATAGGCATGATGCTTTATCTTGGTGATTATGAAATTTCATTTTTTACATAGAGATGTCATAACAACATCATCTGATATCAATCTAGCTTTAATTACCTTTAATGGCTATACATTTTTTTGAGCACCCATGTTCACACATGCTTGGAGAATGGTAGTAATAATGATTGAATAGCCTTAGACCTATCAATTTCATTTACCAAAAAGGTTTTAAATTTTTTTCAAGAAATCCATTTTGAATATATCTGGCAATAAGGGCATTCCATATGACATAACTTTGTAATAGAGTACAATCTTGTAACGAAAGTTTTAGAGAGAATTGTTAGATTATGGTGAGATTTTTCTCTTGTAAAAAAATCTAGGAAACTTGTCCCTTGCATTTCCATATTTCAACACCTCTTACTAAACCATAGTTTGATGAAGCTAATGCAAGGGTGAAAGCATGAGTTAATACAAATATATTATTATTAAGACCTTGACTATAAATAATTCTTCAAGTGAATTAAAGTCTATTGGAAAAGAGATGAAGTATATCAACATACATAAATATGACATTATAACCTTTCCAAAATAGTTATAATCACTTTCTTGTATTTTAACTTATTAAATTTTAAGGAATAGATAAGTTTTTTTATAACCTGGAATAGATTTGATATGTAGTTTAAAGCCATTTGAAAACTTCATGAAAGAGTAAGAGTATTAGCTTGATAAGAACAGGATAAAGTATGTTTTATTGAAGTAATGACACAAAATATTTATTTGTATCAATTTATTTCATGCTAATGGGAAGAAAAATGTAATTAGTGAAATCACATAATGATTGATGAAATATGATAGTAGGGGATTATGCCTTTGTATAGCGTATTTCAATCTCTTGTGCATTATTGAACATTAGTGTGAAATGTTCCCTTATTTAATAATGTGACTTACAAGGAAATTTGTGGGGATTTCATTATCAAGTATTTCTTTATAGATAAATACATTTGGGTCAGTATGAGTTCCTTCATAGACATTTCCATGACTAAAATAATATGAATTATAAGTTCATGTAGAAGATGAGTTAAAATTCATATAGAAAGTACATTCACATTATATGAAGAAATTGATGTTTGTCTATGAAAATGTATGCATGAATGCAGTTTTACGATTCTATATTACCATGACTATGAGATGGAATCATATTCTATGAAATGGTAGTTCAAAAAGAAAGGTTTGTTTCTTCTATTTTCTTATCTATAATAAATGCATTTTTGCATCCAAGATATTGTTGTGTTAGCAATTGGGTATATCATTGCTACACAAATTCTGCTACTCCTATGAGATTTATATTGTTAGTCTTCCTTGTGTTCGGCGGGGTGTCTCTCATGTCATGAAAGATTTTGGTCAAGCATAACTGCTTTGTTGTAAGGTGGAAACATACTTTGACAATATTCTCACTCTTAGAGTGCTTGAATGAAATAGGTGTTAGGAGATCCTATTAAGATGGTTGTCATATTTTGTACAATATGTATTTGACCTAGTGATCAATTGTACAATATGTCCCTAAGGTGACTTTCAGCATATGATTATACATGAGGGTACACATAATGAAATTATTTCTTCTCAAAGAATAATATGCATAGCTACATGTAGATTGAATGAGTATTCTAGAAAGAAAATGAATAAATTTCAAAACTATCAATAAATTGTGTACGTACCCAAAAAATGAAGATGGAATACTTTGTAACGGATGTGATATTTATGCGTCCATAGATCTCGATGCAGGCTATAACATGAATTCCTATTTGCCTAAGATACTTTGCAATCACTTTATTCATTGTTGCAAGTTGCGAAAATGTGGTGCAAATTGATGTGGAAATTAAAACTTGATCACTCTCTCGTGGCTAGTTAGGAACAAGGATCAATTTATGATTGCTTCATAATCAAAATCTCTTAAGATTTGAATATATTACTCAAAGATCGAATATGATCATGAGATGGGATATTCAATTGATAGAAATTTCGAGAGTGGGCTGATAACTAGAATTTAGTTATAAACTTGGAAATTAAAATATGAAGTATTTATCGATTCAACATTGTCCATACATCAATATGAGATACCTTTTTCCATTCTCAATTATAATGCCCCATCGGTTTTATTAACTATGATTATACGAACTATCAACCACAAATGTTTTGGATACATACAACGATCGTCTGGGTACTCTTAGTGATGGTCAGTCTTCATTTATTTCTTTATCCATGGGGAGGTTTTTGGAATACTAACAACTGAGGTTGGGACCGGGGGCCACATCAAAACTTTTACAGAATTCCTTGTACAATCTGATCCGCTCATCCACAGATGATGGTCGTCCTCCACCGCATTCTAAGCCGTTGATTGCCCTGATCGTCCCACCAAATCCTTTTCCGCCGGTGGAAGTCACGGTGTTGTGACAGTCACTGTTGATCATCCAAAACCACAGTGAAGTTTTGAATGCAACGTCCGCCTTTTCAGAAACCAAATCTGGGTTGTTCAGCAGCGGAAGTCCCACGTATTTTCCAGCAGCTCCGTAGTTGTAGTTCCTGCAGGTACATCAACGCAAATTCAGTATTTCCCAGAAAAAAAAACTAATGATAAAATTTCTAACTGAAACAAAGTTACCAGCTGAGCTGAAGAGGCCCTCTTCCGTAGTACCGATTTCCACTCGGACAAGGATATTGTTTGGAAGCCTCGCAATACGTGTCTTTTTCAACTTCTTCCACATAGCACAGATCTGCAAACAGAACAGAAACATCTCACAATTCCCAAACAATCATGCAGTCAATTTAAGTAAATCTAAAGGGCATCATATTGTTGCATACTTCCAGTCTCATGGGCGACGTTGGCAAAGAAAGCAGCGAGCTCTCTCTTCCGAACTTCAACACTTCCGGTGCTGCCAAAACCGGCAAAATTGTCGGTTTTCACTGCGCTGATAAAGCCATCGTGTGTGTAGAAATTGTTTCCAACACAAGAGGATGGATTTCCCGATTTAATCTGGTTAAAGAAGTCTTGGGTGATAATGGATTCAATAAAATCACCGGATGCAGTGGGCGTAGGGGCGGAGGGAACAGTTTTACATGGGCCCTGCTGACAGCCGATTCCACAATAATCATTTGTGGTTCCACAGTACCCGTATTTGCTGCAGCATATATTTTTAGGGCACCCACAATTTTGTGCTGAGCCAGATTGCATCTGTCCAAGCATTATCAGCGTGGCCGTCATAAACATCACAATCTTTGTATATCTCGCCATTGCTGCAATATTCTTGGTTTGATTTGTGAATTATGTTCAGCGTGCGTGGTGGTATTTATAGCTCTACAGGAAGCTCTGCACACATCAACTCTCGTCTATAATTCTTGTCGTTGGTGACTGCGTTGGTTCAACTTAGATTCCTGGGTTCTTAATCAATATAGAATTCTAAAATTACAAATAAATATTGTCATATGAACTAACGATGTTGACAGGGACTGGTAATGTCCAATAAATAAGGCTATGCATTCCAATAATAAATAAATCAACAGACCAAAAACAAAACAACTCTGCGAAATGCTTTTGTCGCGTTGTGATGTACAAAGAAGAGGATCGGTGATAGTGAGAATTGACGTCATTATTTTTAGCTGATCTTTATGGTTTTATTTATGGTGTTCGTGTGATTCAATGAATAGATATTAGTTAATGGAGTCGCCAGCCCACCTGACAGGTATTCGTGTTTCAATTTTGTCAGCATGCTGTAGTTGTTTCTTTGCTGCTCTGTTCTCTAGTTGTGCAGTTTTTAACTGTACAAATAGTCATTTCATTAATTCAATAGAAAGATATAATATTAAAGATTTCGCATGGTTCAATATTATTTTATAAGTAATAATCGTTGAGTCCTATGTATTATAATAGTTATGTTATTGAGGTGGATTTAATGCACATTTCATAATAAGTAGTAGGTGTATTTTTGAGGGGTGTAATGGTTATTCTATAATAAAATATATATCAAATGATGATATTGTAGTATATTGATGGATCTATATTCTTATGTATTTCTATATTCATATGTCTCCTTCTAATTCACCCTCTCTCCTTATCTACCTCCCTATCTCTACCTTAATATCTTTCTTACTCGCACACATAGACACTCTTTGTTTCTCCCTCCCTATCTCTATCTTATCTTACCCCTCTCTTTACATTTCACCTCTCTCTATCTATATCCCATTTCCTCTAATTCTTGTTTATCTTCTCTATCTACTCTACGTATCTATCACCTCGTATAGATTTATCTTTCTATCTCATCATCCCCCCCTCTCCCCTCTCCCCTTCCTATTTCTTTCCCTCTCACTCCCTTCCTCTTTGTCTCTCCCTTCATAACTATCCCCCACTTTGATATTAGATTCTAATCTCTCTCTCTCTCTCTGAGTGGGTGCAGGGGAAAACAAAGAGGTGGATTAAATGCATGGAGTTGGAGATAATGTGTGCTTCAGGTCACATGGGAGTGCAGAGATTGTGGTTTACGATTTGGGTGAGGGATCTTGGCAATGGCTGTCAAAGTGTCTCGCTACTCAATTTGTGTTCCAGAAGTGTGGCATTTCAACAAATCCACTCCTTTCCTCCCTCACAAGTTAATACTTGAAGATCTGTATCGTCCTAGGACAAGGGCAATGACATTGTCTATTTTATGTTCTATACATCCTTGTACGTTATATAAGTCATCTAGATTATCTATTTCATCAAGTGCTACATTTGGACATTAGCTTGCTATCCTTACTACCTTTATTTTATTCTATTTATTTATCTTTTTTTTTTTCGTTTAGGATTTAAGGAAATAATGGATTCATAAGTGTTATATTCACAAAATCTATTTGATTGATAGTTCTTTTTATAATAATATTTGAATATTTTAATTAGAATACTAAATTATAAAATTGTTTAAACTTGTCTTAAATATTGTTCAACAAACTTTTGGTATGAATAGATTTTCAAAAAAAATATATGCTAATGATTGTTTTTGCTTCGTATTCATGACAATGAGTGGAAGTACAAATTGAGAGGAGGATAGTTTAGGTTGGAATTAAATAAGAGAAAAATATAAGGATAATAGTAGAAATAGTGATGCTCGTGATGAAATGAAATTTAGCCTATGTAATTTAATCTTTCTAGCATTTTCCACAAGATCACATAGGGGACCTTGACAAGGTGATAAATATCATGTGCACTCTATTCCAAAAAAAAAAAACTTAGCATTTGCGGTCATTCAATGGGCTACAAGTAAAAGGGGGTATGTAAATGAAATCTAAAGAATAAGATCTAATGATAAATAGGAGAAATACTCATACACCCTTAATTCAAACATATTATTTCTAAATCACATAGGTTTAATAGATTAAAGACATGCTAACACTCCACACGAACTTTATATTTATCTGCTCCACTCTGATGAATTGTGCTCATAGATATTACGGGAGGGTGAGGGAAACTTTCAGTTTATCATTGCCCCGAATGAAAAAACATCAATAAACTCCTTGCAACATTCAAAGAAAGAACAATTTTTTTGCGTAAAAATTAAATAATTGTCGAGGATGTATTACAATCATTTTCTTGAAATAGAATAAACCTTTGAAAAACCCTTACATTATTTGGAGCGGCGTAACAATCCACTGCACCTTTTTGAATCTTCCACTCTATGATGTCAGTAGCACACACCATTATTTTCAACATTGACAGAGTAGACAAAGATTTGAATGGATCTATTAACTGCTAATTAACAAATTCCCTACAATTTCAATAGCTCTAAACAAGGTGAAAAGTCTTCCCAGCTCAGACTGACCTCGCATTCAACATCAAAAAGTGATTTAGCGAAGAAAAATGGACATAAGACATCCACCGGAAAATCAGAACAATCCAGTGGAAGTCTTGCGCATAGTAAACCTATCCGCTTAATTATTATTTAAAATTTTATTAAATTTATAATCTGATGTGTAGTTAGTAATGACGGGTAGATAATATAGTTTTATAAGATTATGTTTATAGTTGTTTATTTGCACTGAGTGTCAATTTATTATCATGTAAATATAAAAAATCTAAAAATTAATCATATATTGATTCTATGCTATTATGACATTAATTAAGTTCTAAAAATAATGAGCACTTACTAAGTACTTAAGTAAATAGTCATTGTGACATAATCCTAGTATAGAGAGTTATGTACTTGCTTTTGTTATATAATTATAATGTACAATTACGATTCATGGTCAACTATTTGAAGTTTAGTTCCCTATTTAAGTTGTCTGGGTGTAATATTAAAAGAATAAATGTCTTTGATATAGTTTTAAATTTTAATGTAAATTTAGATTTTTATATTGTCAAGAAACATTTTCATTTGTCACTTTTAGATTTTCCAATGGACATGGCTTGATCAAAACCTAGATGCACAAAGCACAAAAATATTGTCACTTAAATTTAAGATATAATGCTTTGTACATTCACTTGCAAACCTATATATCCTCCATAATATTTGCTAGAATTAAAAGCTATGATACAAAGACCACCTACATTTCAAATCCTGGAATTGTACAAGTTCAATGCATACTTTGGTCAATTATTTCAACAATAAATTCTCATAATTTAAATGGTCATTTCAATCAAGACAAAATCACCAAAATGTCCACTTCAATTAAAGGATCCTCAAACTTATTTTTCATGATACTTATGTTCTTTTCTCTCATCTATTTAAGATAAAGATAACTTAGACATTTAAGTTTAATTGTATTCAACTTGCCCTATCAATTTCTACTCCTGCATACATGCCTACTAGACTAGATACCTGACATAAGATTCAATAAAAATTTAGGGACATGTTCATGTAGATAAACCCTATCAATAACTTAGTTAGATAAACCTTAAAGGTAGATACATTTTGAGTTGCAGATAGAGACAAAGTACATTTAACATTGAGGGGGAGTAAACAACGCTCCACTTATCAACGCATGACTAAACTCTTGTGCTTTTGTCAGCGTAATCTGCTTCCATCTCCCACTTCTTGTCTCCTTTGTGTCATCTTGGATTGGAGTTTATCTTATTTTTGTTCTTGGTTCTTATCTGTTGCTTTGGGGAAATCTCGCCCTATCTATCCAAGCTGTCAAAACTTTACCACTTGGTCGATCTCTTGAGCTTAACTCAAGTCAGTATACCAATCCTCCCTCATGGAAAATTTTCCAATGACACGCTAATCAGGTGTTTCTAAACACCATAATCCTACAGTATTTCTTAACACTACCAATCTGGACATAACTATGTTTCTCAACACATATCGGATCTTGTACTATCTGCTACACACACAGACACCTCGACATAAGTAAAAAGGTGTCTCTTAACACCCAACACAAACATGAAACTTAGAAAACTGAAATGACTGAGATATGCTAAACTACTTTCTTGTGTGTTGTTTGTTATCATTAATTTTCACTTGTTATGTCTTCCAGGGTCGCTCGATAATGTTTTCCTGACTAGAGGTTCACAACTGCGAGAATAATGTATATTTTCTTTGATTTCTACTTGAGGTGTGGTTTCAATGATCCTAGGCTATCTAATAAACTGGGAGGGTGACCCCACAATAGTGGGTTGCACTTTTTTAGACATCCTGATTTTTGCTGAAATAACACTTTTTTAATAAAATATGATTATTTAAGCCTTGGGAGGTTCCATTTGAAAGAATTAATTACAAATGGTTAGATTAAAGCCTCTTATATATAAAAAATATTGATATAACATCTATACTCCGCATTCATACCTACAATGGAGTCTCCTTCGCACCTATTAAAATGCTGACAAAAAATCACTTTGAATTTTATCTTTTAGGAGATCAAATGAATCCATTTGAAAAACCTATCTATGTAGTATGGTACTACTGAGAAAAATCTTTCCAATGATTAAAATGTTAATATCTATTAAATTTATTATGACTTTATATTTTTAGTTTTACTAAACATAGATATTTCACTGTATGTCTACCTCTATGTTTGACTTTTATGGAAAAATAGTAAATGAGAGAAAAAAAATTCTTAAAAATATCTATGCCCTAGGTATTTAAATTTTCTTTCTATAAAAAACATAAAAATGAAATTGGACAAATACATGACAAGTTATAAGCTATGTAGTCAAGGTATGTCAAAATTATGGTTTAGTCAACTTCAAACTATAATAAAATATGAAATAATCATGATAATATCATCAAACCAATTGCATGCCCTATGTATGGATGTTACAAAACTAATTTCAAAAGAATCACATTGATATCTATTTTAGAAAAAAAAAAGTTATGCTCTATGAAAATAATGTAACTCTTTGAAAATGACATTTTCAGCATCATACAAGTTTTCGTGGGAGAAAGATAAAACTATTCAAATCAATTCAAAAATAAAAATAAAAAATATGTTTAGAATCTATACGGAAAATAGTAAAAGACTCTAATTTATGTCATCTTCTGATTTT